>CM029602.1:50784587-50965545 GCA_017311375.1 Mytilus coruscus
ATAAATAGACAAATATTGGAATCTCATAAATTTCTGATAGAACGATATTAGATTCCTTGACAGGACGAGCAACTAATTCTAAATCATATTACTGCAACAAAGAGACGGAAGATATCAAGGACACTCAAAACTCATAAGTCAAAGAAAAACGGCCAACGCCATAGTAACAAACGTAAAGCGACGAAAAGACGAACAAATTCAAAATACCCAACATAGAAAAATAAAGATTGAGGAAAACGAACCAACAAAAATCCGGGATGAACTCAGGCTCTTTGGAATGGTAATCAGCTCCTACTCCACCTGTGACATCCGTCGTATTGCTCATGCAAGTACAAATCTGGTAATAAGTCTCATTTGATGATGTCACAATTGCGATAAAGGGAACGTGGTTGTGGTGACATATATGCTGTCTTCTGTGACACAGATATTCTATGACGGTCATTAAAGTCGTGATGACAGCTGTAAAATGTTTTAAAAGATGACTTCAACCTTACCACTTGAAACCCTAGGTTCATTTGCTTCTGAGTAAGCAGCAACCCTCTATCAAGGAAATCATGATAGGAAACGCAAGCTCTTGCATAGCGTATGAAGTGGGAGATATATACTCCATATGCAGGCGCATATTTGTTTGTTCAAAGAAAGTCCAAGTTCTGCTATATGTACTAGTATAGAGATGATGTCATCTCATTTAAAAAACAAAGTTTGGTCACTATGTTGAACATATCTATCTTATTGAACTTGAAATAAAAGGTACCACATATACAGTCAAGTCTGCCTCATTTCTTACTTACATCTTTAAACTAACAATGAGGATCACGGTGAAAAGGAAAGATTTCAGCTTTCATAATTCGGAACAACTAACAACTAACTTAGTCAGGATTCTACTTAGTCAAAATTATCTCCCCATTACGCGCTCTTGAAAACCAATAAATGTTTCCACATAGCATTATTACGATCCTTAAATGAAGGTTGTATTTTTAAAAGACAAATGAATCTACTAGCTATTTAAAAGCATCATGTAATGTACATTTAGGCCTTTAGTCAACTCAAAACTATTGTTTGTTGCAGATTAATTACCCTAGATAATACACACAAAAATGAAATATTTTTAAAGTTATGCATTTTTAAGATCCACTTGGAAAGTCTGTCGTCAAGTACTTTTAGTTAAAATTTGTTATTCAAACACATCTGTTCTGTTGTTATGACTCATTAGATAGATATTTCACTTGACCCATATATCTTATTTTTAGTACTGTGAGCTTTTAATGTTATTATATCGACCAGTAGCCTAAATATATAAAAATAATGGAATCTGAAGCAAGAAAATGTATAAATTTGTTTTATTTTATATGTTTTCTAGACAAAATAGAACATACAAAGGTGTACTCGACTGTCTCTTTGTCATGAAATTATTGCCCTTTAAAAAAAAAAAAAAAAAAATCCCCAAAAAACTGTCGCCAGGGGCAGAGATGCAAGTTTTTGCTTTAAAAAGATGAATCTTTAATGTTTCTGTGGATTTTTTTTTCGTCAGAAATTATGATTATGCCCAAAAGATATCCACATGTATTTTCACCAACCACAATCGACTGTTTTGTGGAAATTTGTCTTTAATTTAAAGCTTACAAAAATCTCGAAGCTCCATTCTATAATTTAAGTAACACGTATATAAGATTCATAAAATCCTAGATTATGCACTTACATTAAACTTTTAAAGCCCTTAGAAACAGATGTAAACAATTCAAATACAATTGTATACAAACTTATCCTTTTTTCCTTCCCTTATAAAGAGTTCCATTTCTTTTGTTTAATTTCAACTGGATATCAGCCTGAACTAAGATACTTTTATTCTATAGACTAGCACACATAGCATGTCACTGATCAACATCACTGAACAACAATTGAAAGTTGACAAGTTGAAAAGGACAGCGTTTGTCAAATATATGATGAGTTTATACATAATTTTTAGTAGTTTACAGTGTTAATGAAAGGAGGGGATATAGTTTAATATTTGTCTCTGTTGTATCCTTCATTTTACATCATTTTGGACCTGGACGAGTTTTGCCCGTCAAGTCTATCGATTGAACAGGAAACAAGGATTGAAAATCCATCTAGCGCCGAGAATATCCCTCATAAACGAAACTTTTCAGGGCCATCAATATTTCATAAAAGACTCTAGCTTAGTTGTACATACGAGAAACAACGTAATAGGTCACAATGTAACAGTCCGAAGGAAGACATGTCACACTACCCAGACACATTATTCTGACTCTTGAGCCGACTAGCATTTGCTCTTACATTGTACTACTTAATGCAGCAAAAACCAATTTGAAGTTTTTGGTTTGGCCCAGCCGGGGGTTCGAACCAACGACTTCCTGCACTCGAGGAGAACCATAAAACCACCAAGGCAGTAATGAGTAGATGTCGACGTTTATAAGCCATATATAGCAACAATATAGTTTTAATTGCACGGTGTTTGTAAAATTCTACACTTTCTTGTTACTTTAATGTATGAACGTTTCCTGAACATCAAGCCTTGCAATGCATGTCTTGATAAAGAGAGGCGAAATATACTAAAGGGAATACAAACTCATCAGTTGAAAATAAACTAACAACGTCATGGCAAAAAAAAGTAGAAAAAGACCAATAGACAAGCAACAGTATACAAAACACAATAAAAACTAAAGACTGAGGAACACGAACCCAATCAAAAACCAGACGTGATTATAGGTGCTGCAGAAAGGTCAGCAGATGCTGTTCTACATGTCGAACCCGTTGTGCTGCTCATGTAAGTACAAACCCGGCGATAAGTATAGTTCGGTAGGTCATATTCTGGGATAAGGAGGCCGGAAAATCTTCTTCTTTGTCGGTAAGTTTTGTTCTCAACCGACCCTCATTATCAATTTCTAGATGTTAGTCAAGATATGATGCAGACAAAATTAAATCTTTTATATCCTTTATTTCAAGTTCGACGAGATGGATGCGTTCAACATAGTCACCAAACCTTAAATTATTTAGTGAGAGGACATCATTTATATAGCGGAAAGTGAAGTAAAAGAATAATGCTATCTTCATTTCATTCTTCCTAAGAAGCTCCTGTAAGAAAACAAGAGCTTCAAATGAATACAGGAACAAGTCGGAAAGAAGAGGACCACAGTTGGTTCCCATGGGAAAGCCGATTGCTTTTTGAAAAACACGTCCTCCAAACGTAACAAATATGTTGTGAAACAAGAAATCAAGCATATTGATAATGTCAGTTTCAGAGTATTTTTTTGTTTGAATCAGAGTGATTTTTAGAAAGTACGATTCATCCCTCACTAAGACAAGATACTTGTATCTACGTTGGCCATTCTATTTAATGAAACAAAGCAGGATCAAGTCTATCAATTTGTTTTTTGGTTTGGAATGGGGAATACTTGCGTAAAGGGTAGAAAAGTCAAATGTTTTAAAACTATTGGAAGAGTCCACTGTGCAGTCAAGGTGGTAGATTTCGGTCTGCGCTTATACCATGTCGATTTCTTTGAAAAATCAAAATCTATTTGGATTCAAACAACTTAATCTTAAAGTGGCGGGTGTAAATTACAGGATAAAAACAATATATGTACAATGTTGGTTATATACAATTTATTTGTACTCGTTACGAAACAAGAGAAACACTCCGCAAGCCTCACTTTTCGTCCTGTTTTTTAAGATCGTACAAATCAATTTTATATTTTTTGACAACGTACATGCATTGTATATATATATATATATGTACATTGTCGGAAAAATATTATTTATTTGTACTCGCTACATAAAAGAAGAAAAACTCGCCGAGCCTCGCTGTTCGTTCAAATAAATTTATATTTTCGACAATGTACACATATTGTATATTATTATTAATTTTTCTCCTCTAGAATATGCATGAAAATATGTTTCCAGACGTTATGCAAGCAATCATTCAAATGTTTCCGTGGCTGATTAATATAAGTTATGTAATACTACAAACGTATAGGAATTCATTGATCAATTTATCAATTTTTGCTGTTAAATTAAAAAAAAATATTGATAATTAAAAAAAAAAAAAAAAAAAATCACGTTCTGCTGTTGTTTAAGTGTTGTAATGAATTTTACTATATACATTTTGACTTGAAAATGGTTATGAAAACACTTTGACTTGAAAATGGTTATGATAGCTTGAAAACTGAATCTTATGGACGTAATGATTGTTTTTGTATTGTCCAAATGAATTTGATAAATTTGTTTGTTTGTCTGTAAGACATAATAGTAGTTGACATTATTTTAAAATTATGCTATTTTGGCAATGTTGCAGTTATACACCGAACGCAAATAGATTGAAGCCTTGATGTAAATATGCAAGACAAAATTAAAAAATATAAATACTGATATCTGCGAGACTTATGTCTTTAATATGAACATCTGAAGGATGTCATTTGGTAGCTTTATAATACTTTTGATTTATACCTTCTCCTTTGTGTTCGTTTTCTTGGAACAAGATACCTTTCAAAATGTTACATAAAACATTTCCAGAATTATGATATCTGTATAATAGATTTACAACATTCTTTAACTGAGATTACTTTTTAATCATTTTATAGATATCATAATAAGCAACAGATTTCTGGTCTGCACGACTTCAAAATAAGTAGTCTACAGTATCATCTTTGCATACTAACTTTCTAGATCCTTATTTCTCATCAGATAAAATAAGTAGGCAGTTTATAATAAAAAATGATGAAACCCTTAGCATTTACTTAGCTGTTAACATAGCGTTAGTTATCCATGAATATTTCTACTATGTGTTCCTTTGAAGAATATAGGGGATTTCTTTATCATATTCGTTACATTAACTTTGTACAAGAATAGTAAAACAAATAAAGAGCTACAAAGTTTTCTATTAAATTTTGACGTTTTTTTCATTGTTTTCACCTTATTTCATTGTATAACAAGCAAATGAAAGTTGAGGTCAATGAAAGTCGGTCGGCTATCAAGACCGCATTTAATATCCTTTGACAGCTGTACAATTTATTCGTTATTAACAAAATAATCTTATAATTGCCGAAGCATTTAAATCTATCTGAATATATTGAACAATACAGACAGGTTAATTCATAGATGACATATTAACAACAAGTGTTTGACAAGTTTTACGAGAGAGGGAAAGGAATATTCAAACTCATAAATCGAAAACGAACTAACAATGCCATGGGAATAAACGAAAAACGACCAAAACACATACAACAGTCCACGAAACACATAATAAAAAAACTGAGCAACACGAACCATATCAAAAAACAGGGGGTGGTCTCAGGTGCCACGGAAGGGTAAGCATATCCTTCGACGAAATTAAATAAGTAATTGGAAAGGACAACATCCCCGCTTTACGGTTCCTTATCGAATGCCGTTGATTAATCTTGAGATTAATATTTGTATATATTGTGTTTAAATGGACACTATAAGTGCTGTATTTGGGTATTATTTCTGACCAAAGATGCAAGTATTCAATGGTATGATTTTAGTCAAATGTATGAACTTAAAGTATTCATAAAGAAGCTAAATACAAACCAAAGAATATATGTGGGTGACATAATAATGTGTTGAATATAACAGTCTTCTCGATTCAGGTACACCGGTGGCCAAGTGGTCTAAAGACCTTATTTAGATGATGAGTAGTCTGTAAACAAAAAGGTTGTGAATTCGAACCTTCCTCGTGGCAATTTGATTCAAATATTTATTTACTAGGATTGCCAATTTGTATGCCGAAGGTCTGTAATCTTTCCAGGTATACCTGCTTCCGTCAAAAAATTTATAAAATGACCGTCATGATATAGCATAGAGTACTAAAAGTGCCGTAGATCACCGATTAATGTAATTTTCTGGAATATTCCATGTAATTCTAATTAACTCGGATATAAACTGAAATTTAATTTCCTATTATATATGTTATGAAGAAATTTATATAAAAAAAAAATTGCATGATATATTTAGGCTTTGTCTGGAAATCTTTAATCTCCATCAACAAAATCGGGACAATAAGTACGAACATTGTACTTCTTACAATACAATTTTATTCCCTATTTATTATACTTGCTTCTTTCTTTTCTGTTTGAAACCAACATTTTCAAATAATTTTCCAGAAACAATTTTATAGTATTGTACTTTCAGTATAATATTTTCATTTTTTGTCAAATTATTGACACTTACGGATTAATCCAGGGTAATCGGGAGCCTGTAATTCAGTGGTTGTCGTTTGTTGATGTGCAACATATTTGTTTTTCGTTCATTATTTTGTACATAAATTAGGCCGTTAGTTTTCTCGTTTAAATTGTTTTACATTTTTCATTTCGGGGCCTTTTATAGCTGACTATGCGGTATGGGCTTTGTTCATTGTTGAAGGCCGTACGGTGACCTATAGTCAGTGTCACTTGGTCTCTCGTGGAGAGTTGTCTCATTGGCAATCATACCACATTTTATTTTTATAATGAATATCCTTTGACAATCAGTATTGTGGCAGTTTTCAGTATCCATATTGCAGTTTGTCCAACTAGATTGTTTGATGAGAGAAATTACAGTAATAAAAAGAGACATTCCTATAGTGTCTTAAATCTACGTCATTTTGTGTCTGGTGGAGAGTTGTCTCATTGGGACTCATACAACATCTTCTTTTAGTATATTGTAGCAACTATGCCTTCTAATTAATAAGTTTGTTTTAACATAATGTTTGAAAAAGAAATCTCAACATTTAAGATTTTTTGTCAGAACACTTAATTTGATTGATTACCTAGTGCACCATACAAGACGTTGTCCATTACGTTTACTTATACAATCCTGTTGATAATTTAGTGCGCCATAAAACTCGCTATATATTTTCTTTCCTCTGCAAAGGTTCTGTTCCATGTCACGACCATGTCAGTAAATCATCAATTATTTTTCAAATAATGATGGGTTGAATTTACCTTATAATTTTCCGATTGTAAATGGGCATTGATTTAAATAGGTAATGGATGTAAATGCATTTATAATAATTGTTTATGCACAACAAAACTGATGGGGCTAATATAAACTCTCACCCCAAAACGGGCAAAACGATAAACACATGAATGTACAAATAACGCTAAGATTGGTTGAATATCTATTTTTAACGACTACAAAAGGAACTTAATGTAATCAGTATTTCAGTATGAACATACTGGACAAATAACTTAATTACCAAATTTCGAGTTTTTGAAATGAAAGATTACTAAAAACGCCAAACAATTTGCCAAATAGTAAGTATATAATTGGTATCCAAATATATTTGTATAGTTCACCATCATTCACAAAAGCTAAATCAGCAGGTGATTGGTCTTAAAAAATCTCCATCGTTAAACCAAGAAATCGGAATCCGAAACAAATTAGACTTACACCTAATCTTTAAAAAATATCAAGCATCTTAATATTTGGGTGAAAAATTGATATAACAAAACCTTGACGATAATTAAGAAAGACACTTAAAATGCAACGTATGTTTAATTCGAAATCTTTATTGTTCGTACTTAAAAGTTTTCTTTATCTATATTTTACTGACATTGTAGTACAGTTTTTGCTTTATGAGCTGTTTATCTACATTGATTTAGAACGCGTGCTATTAACAGATAAAAAATTAAGGAAAAACCATGTACATTCATTTGTAAATGCCAAAAAAGCTGCCACGAACTGTTCTTATATATATATTTAGATTTAAAATGTTTACAAATACAGGGACAAAACACTTTACATTATATGATCAATCTTACTGTACAAAGTATGCATATCACCATCGTCAATTTTAGAGAATTTCAAAAAAACAAGGCATAACTCAAAAGTTTCTGTTCATCGAGTCTTATGACTTCTTTTTTCGTAAAAATATGAAGCTCAAATTATATAAGGTGGTTTAATCGACGTCAATATAAATATCATAACTCCAGGCATAAACAGACAAAATTGGAATCTCATAAATTTCAAACAGAGCGATATTAGATTCCTTGACAGGACGAGCAACTACTTTCAAACCATAATTCTGCATTGAAAGAGACGAAATATGCCAAGGACAACTCATAAGTCATAGAAAAAACCGTCAACGCTATGGAAACAAGCGAAAAACGGTGAAAAGACGAAAATATTTACAATACTCTACATAGATAACTTAAGTTTGAGCAATACGGGGGAAACTGAGGCGCTTCGGAAAGGTAATCAGTTCCTACTCGGCGTGTGGCACCCGTCGTATTGCGCATGCAAGTACAACTCTTGTGACAAGTCTCAGTTGATGATGTCACAATCGAGATATAGGAGACGGGATTGTGGTTACAACAATTGTAGATATACGTAGTCTCCAGTGACACATATTTTCTATAACGGTCAACAAAGTCGTGATGACAGTTGTAAAATGTTCGAAAATATGACTTCAACTTTACAAATTGAAACCATTGGTTCAATAGCTTCCCTGTAAGCATCAACACTCTATCAAGGAAATTATGTTAGGAAATGCAAGCTCTGGAATAGCATATCAAGTAGGAGAGATATACATACTCCATATTCAGGCGCTGCTGGAATGTTTATAGATATAGGAAGATGTGGTGTGAGTGCCAATGAGACAACTCTCCATCCAAATAACAATTTATAAAAGTAAACCATTATAGGTCAATGTACGGCCTTCAACACGGAGCCTTGGCTCACACCGAACAACAAGCTATAAAGGGCCCCAAAAGTACTAGTGTAAAACCATTCAAACGGTAAAACCAACGGTCTAGTATATATAAAAACGAGAAACGAGAAACACGTATAAATTACATAAACAAACGACAACTACTGTACATCAGATTCTGACTTAGGACAGGTGCAAACATTTGCAGCAGGATTAAACGTTTTAATGGTACCAAAGCTTCTCCCTTTTTCTGAAACAATAGTATAACATCACAACATAGAAAACACACGATAAAACATCAATTGGAAGGCTTAACTCAATCAAAACGTAAATTAACACACTATGAACGAATAAATTCGATCTGTGATACCTGAAAGTAAAACATAGAAATAGAAAGTTCACAATAAGGAAGATAAACACATTCCTTTTATCCCTAACCCACATCGTCAGTTTACAGAGAGAAGTAAGGAATGAGACAGACTTGACTGTATCTGCGGTATCTTTATTTCAAGTTCGATAGGATAGATGCATTCAATAAAGTGACCAAATTTAGATTTTAAACGAGAGGACATCTTCCTTAAACATATAGCGCAACGTGAAGTTAAAGGATAATACTCGCTTATTTTTATCCTTCATAAGAAGCGCCGTTTATAAAGTCTGTCTCCTATGAATATACGACAGTCTTAAAGTAGAGGGAAACAATTAGTTTCCAAAGGAATGCCGATTGTTTGTTGAAAAACATGTCCACCCAACGTAACAAATAATTTGTGAATTAAAAAATGAAGCATTTGCTTGATGTTAGTTTCGAGAAATGTTTTGTGTGAATTTGAGTATTTGTTATACAATACGATTGCGATTTGTCTATACTACTAAAATAACGAGGTCCAATTTGCTAGCCGGCATGACGTAAACACGACGAATAAAAAATTCAACTTTATATATAACTAATATAGGACAATGGTTTTGATTAAGAATTACACGATTGCAAGCCGTTTTGTATTCCACATAATTAATATTTCCAATGATTAGCAAGTTCCGGGTCGAATCCGATCCCGATACCAAGAGTTATGTCACATGTAGTTTCCGGTTGTAGTAGATTTTGAAAGCAGCGAAAACTGTACACCTTATATAAGCATGACTTTATCAGATGACAATACGAATACTAAAAATCCAGTGTAAAAATAAGGCGTAGATACTTTAATTCATTCACGGACCTGCAATGTCGCGCGTGTGTTCTAGACTCTCTCTAAAATAAGATATTGTATCTACGTTGGCCATTCTTTTTGATAAAACAAAAAGCTGGAATAGTTTTTTAATCTGTCTTTTAAGTTTAGAATGGGGTATTCTAGTATTAAGGGTTGGGTTTTCAAACATTTTTATAACATTGCCAGAGGCTAGAGACCCCGCAATATCAAGTTGTTTTTTAAGACACTTATGTAATTTATTATCCAATACAGTGAAGGAAGATCAAGTTTTTCATCTTTTGTTGAAACTCCACATAAAACAGACCTATGCTTGTTCATATGTTGTGTTTTCAAGTGAAGTGTCAATACCTGATTCCGTTATCTAGCAGTCTATGCATGTTATGTGATTTAAACACAAATACGATGTTATTTTGAGCTTTAATACCGCAGAAAATAAACATATTTGTCAGGAAGGTAATACAGATGTTGATCATGGTTTGGATCTTTGTCAAAAGATGTAGCATTAGTGTTCAAAGACCCAATCCGTGTTTTTGTTGTTGTAAAAAAGACCTGCAATGTTCAGTAGCAAGCCAAGAGAACATAACAAAACTGTGGATAATAAAAACTCGTCAAAAATAATGTAAGATGGACGATAGTTGACATATAGGAGCTTAAGATTTCAATTACTGGGACTCTATAGTGATCAATAGATTTGTGATGAAGACCGTAGATCTATAAGGTTATGATTTCACTCGTTTTCCTTATAACTTTAAATTAGTTTTTAAGTTAGGAATGTTTGTCAAATTGCCATGAAGAAAACATAATATGAACTATCGTAATATCTAACTTAGTCAGGATTATATCTCTTCAATATTATCTCTCAATAACGCCACTTATTTTTTTAAATCGTAAAAATGGAAGCCATTACAGGGACGACGAGCAGTTAAGGTTTATAACCCCTTTTCTAGCCCTGTGTATTACGAAATATTCAAAGTGCAATAATATAAAAAGAGCAAAGATAATGAATAAAAGTAAATGCCATTTTGTACATCTACCAAAAGAAAAGTTCTTTTAAAGCAATATTACTTATTGTTTTATTGCATTTGATAGAAAATGGGGATTTAAGCAGAAAATCAAGAGACTTTTAGTACAGAGATTTTCGTTATAAAATTTTAAACATAGATTACTCACTAGTTTGTCGATGGTGTGCTAGCGTTTATTGTTTACAAAAAGTCCTAAACAAACTACATTCCAAAAAACCTCGTGTTGAGTCACTAAAGTCGAGCGCACCCTGCAAGATGTACTTGAATTGGTCTATATTTATATTTGTTTTAATCAATATCTTTATCTATAGACTTGTTTTAAGGAAATCATTGCTAGCACTGCATGTAATATTCCTCTATTAAGCACCGAATTGTCAAATATTAGAGTACAAGGGGAAAGGCTGTGGATTTTCTATAAAATATTCCATATATTTAGCATTTAAACAACAAAAGGGTATATAATCCTTAATCAAGCTCTTGAAAACCGATAAATGTTTCCACATCATTACGACCCTTAAATGACAGTGTTGCTTAAGGAGACAAATGAATTTACTAGCTATTAAGCATCATTCAATGTACATTTAGGCCCTTAGTCAACTTAAAACTTTTGTTTGATCGGTTGACAAATGAATTTTCGAAAGTTCTAAAACACTTAAATAAATATAATTAAATATTTCGTGGAAGTACACATTTTAACAGGTTGAAGAATACCCTAGATAATACACAAACAAAATGAAATATTTTTTTGAAGTTATGTACTTTTAAGATCCACTTGGAATGTCTGTCGTCAAGCACTTTTAGTTAAATTTGTTATTCAAACACACCTACTCTGCTGTTATGACTCATTTGATAGATATTTCACTTGACCAATATATTTTGTTTTTCGTACTGTGAGTTTTTTTAGGATATCAGCATGTAGCCTAGAAATATTTTTTTTTTATGTATTACATCAACCTGTAGCCCAAATATATAGAAATAAATGAATCCGAAGCGAAAAGATATATAAAATACTTTTGCTTTATACGTTTTCAAGACAAAATAGTCAACTCAAACACGCCTGAACATAAAAAGTTTGTCGCCAGGGGCAGAGATGTAATTAAATGCTTTAAAAGATCAATCTTTATTCTTTCTGTGGATTTTGTTTCGGCAGAATTTATGCTTATGTACGAAAGAGATCCACATGCATTTTCACCTACCACAATCCACTAATTTGTGGAAATTTGTCTTTCATTCAAAAGTTTACAAATATCTCGAAGCGCCATACTATAATTTATGTAAAACACCTATATAAGATGCATAAAATCCTAGATTATGCACTTTTATTAAAACTTTAAAACCTATAGAAAATATTTAAACAATTCAAATATACCAACTTTGCCTTTTTTACCCTCTCTAATAAAGAGTTACATTTCTTTTTATTAATTTCATCTGGATATCAGCCTGCACTAAGATACTTTTATTCTATAGACTGGCACAAATAGCATGTCACTGATCAATAATGGAAAGTTGACAAGTTGAAAAGGACAGCGTTTATCAAATATATGATGAGTTTATACATAACTTTTGAGTAGTTTCAGTGTTAATTATTAGGAGGGGACGTAGTTTAATATTTGTCTCTTTTTTATACTTCATTTTACTCCTTTTGGAGTCGGACGAGTTATCTTTCGTCCATCCCATCAAACGAAGAGGAAACAAGGATTGAAAATTCATCTAGTGCCCAGAATATCCCTCATAAACGGCTCTTTTCAGGGCCATCAATATTTCATAAAAAGCGTCTACCTTAGTTGTATATTCGAAGACACACGTTTTTTGTTTTGTCTTCTAAGTCGATTTATAAGATTTCAACATCGGTAAACTTTTTTTTGCCTATATTTAGACATATGAGATATAAGCATTCACTAAAATAGACTATTAAGAGAATTACATCACATATATTTAAAAGTAAAATACCAAAACTACCGAACTTCAAGGAAAATTCAAAACGGAAAATCCTTTATCAAATGGCAAAAATCAAACCCGTAACTGTTTAATCCTTGTCTTTACTTTGATGGATAGTTGTCTGATTCACAATCATACCAAATCTCCTTGTTTCTATACTACATCTTCTTATTTCTATGTACTATAGCTCTACTTAAATAACCAAATACGAAGTTCCTGTTTCTAAATGTTTTAACAAAATAATTGTAAAATGTAACGCACCTTCCCTTCCACTTTTCTCTTAGCGTTCAAAAAACGTTAACATGGAAGAGTTATGTGATCCAAAATTATGATAGTGTTCTTCTATTTCCGACTGGTTCGTTAACTTATCAACCTGTTATCTCACTGCATGTCCGTTTTAAAAAGAATTTCATTCAATAAGATCCCAATATGAAGATCAGTGCGATTTGAATCAAAATAGATTTTAAAGATGTCTGAGTAGTGAAGCTTTAATTGCAACTTATTCGCTAAAATAGGTCACAGATGTTGTATTTCAATCACTTAAAAGAAGAACGAGCTAAGCGCCATTGGATAGAACAACAACCAGTTTTGTTACATTTATAATTCGAAAAAAGTATGTCAGGGTATTTGTCTAATCTATAGCTACTAGCAATAATGGACAATGCTTAAAAAGCAATCACAAATAAACACCATCAGACTGTAATTCACTGAATGTATCATACAACCAATTGTCAGTTATTGAACATAGTTTCAATACATATAATTTAAGAGAAATTATCAGATTATAATGTGTATAAAGGCATGTAACGTTAAATGATTCGTTAAATTACCAGCCTGTTATCTCAATGCATGTTCATTTTAGAAAACAATTTCGTCATTCATTAAGATCCCAATACAAAGATGAGTGCGATTTGAATCAAAATAGATTTTAAATATGTCTGAGTGGTAAAGCTTTAATTGCAACTTATTCGCTTAAATAGGTCACAGATGTTGTATTTCAATCACTTAAATGAAGACCGAACTGAGCGCATTTGGGCAGAACTACAACTAATTTTGTAACATTTATAACTCGAAAAAGTATGTCAGGGTATTTTCTAATCTATAGCTATCAATAATGGACAATGCTGAAAAAGTAGTCACAAATAAACACCATAAGACTGTTTGAGAAGAATAACTGCAAACATTTGTAAATTGATGTTCTTGATCAATGATCACATCTTTTTTTTTTATCATTTTATGCATGTCGAACAAGAGAAGAGGTGCTAATAAAAAACTTTGTTCAATGATCGTGATGATAATTATTTTTATTTGAAAATATAACGTCTCCAATTGGGTTTCAGCTTTCTTTAGTTATCTGTTTGAGGAGATAAACCACGACACTAATATAACAATCCGGCACTGGTGGTATGGAACCAACAGCATAAACTAATAATTACGTTACAAAATAAACAATGAATAGGTACTTGTTTTATTTCTATAATTCGTGAAGATATAACTTAACACTAACTAACACATTAATTTGTAACCTTCTTACACCAATGATACTGTTATATTTACGATTTTACATTTATGAACATATTCTTGTTACCATTTGATATGACCTTCTTATAAAGGATTCCTTATCTGGATTTAGTTCAACCAAAATGTGTCTTTAATTACTTTGCAGTCAAGGCAATCTAAAAAATTCGTTTATACATCCGATAACCCAGAAAGGAAGATGCATGATAGGGCACACCCTTTAAATCGAAAAAAAAAAAAAAAAAACATTATGGGTCGGGCCATCCCTTACCGCAAATTCTGGATACACGCCCTGGAGAATATGAATCTTACTTGGGAAATAACATCAATTTTGTAACATAATCTTTTTTTTTATATTTATTATCGGGCGATACAAAAAAAATATGTTCAATGATAATTATGAAGTTGGATTACAGCGACATCATAAACATTTCATCACTGCTATGTTTGATCAAATATTGTAATTTGATGCATATTATTTGAAAAAAAAATAAAATAAATACAAACCAGATAAATATATATTTAAAACGCAGCCATGTCTTCAAAAAGAAATCTTCTTTGCACATATTGTTAAGGGTTGTGATGTTTCTTATTTATACATGTAATTAGATATCAGAAGATGACTTTGAAGTTAAAAACATAAGCGCAAAAAAAAAAAAAAAAAA
Organism: Mytilus coruscus; assembly: GCA_017311375.1. NCBI lineage: Eukaryota > Metazoa > Mollusca > Bivalvia > Mytilida > Mytilidae > Mytilus > Mytilus coruscus. The sequence goes on from CM029602.1 coordinate 50,799,595, forward strand.
AAAAAATAAATGACAAACCAATATCTTGTAGTTTTAAGTATTATAATTTACTATGATTACACATTTACATGTCAATAGTTAACTTTTCATAGTAACATGATTGTTGTGCTAAAATACATCGAAAGTGTTTAAAAGAATTCTGATAGCTTCTTATTTTTTCTGTTCAGTACAATGTACACAAAAAAGCCTCTGAACATTTCTTTTTCTACCTCCTTAATATCTATTAAACACGATCGCGAGAAAGATTTCTTTTTTATGTTTTCTTTTTTGTCGTTTTCATTTTTAATGTGACTAATGATTTAGAAATTGTAAAAGATGTGGTAGACTTAGGCAGCACGACACCAGTTGGCTATAAAAGTGACATTATTAGGGAGATTTTAAAATTTTAGTTAATACCTTTTGGTCTACTTAATTTTTATGGACTGTAAATCACTGAATGTATCATACAACCAGTTTTTTGACATAGTTTCAATACATACAGTTTAAGAGAAATAATCAGATTATGATGTATATAAAGGTATGCAACGTTATGTTTCCATCTTATATTTGAATGTTTAGCTTTTTTCTGCTAAGTTCCTTTTCCTTTTCCTTTTATGTTCCAAAATGTTTTGATGTGTTTGATTCCAAACTTGTTGTCTCAAACTTTCTGAAGATGGTTATAATTTTTTATACACAAAAATGAATAATTATTGGGATTTTGTTTTCATCAAATGCTGAGAAAATCTATTAAATAAATTGAATTAAACGAAATAGCGTTTTCTGATTATTTGTATAGTTCATATTTTTTGTAATCAAAATTATATCTGTCGCCCAGTAACTTGTTACAAAAATATACCGTTCTCAACGCTTTTATTTGTACATGTTGCTAATAAATTCATAACATATCAATGAGTAAGAAACACTGAAATGACTTGAAATATCTATTTCATTGATTAAGTTACATGTGTAACAGGAGGGTCGGGTGGCTATGCGTCACCGTTCCCTCGTCTTGATTAATCATCGGACATAGGTTCGTTCCTCTGAGACTGAGCTCTGGCAAATGAGACCAAATACTGATGTTCAGATACTTTATTAAATATCCCACATAAATTTACATGTGAACAATGAAACCAAAACATAAATTTAGTTCTTCAAAGTAATCAGTAAATAAGTGCAGAGCTATTTCAGTTGTCAAAGAGTGTGGAGCACTTACAGCCCCACTGGTCTAATTGAGACCAAGTACGAAATTTTTCTATAATAAGTCTATTCTTTTACAAGTTCAGTTTTAGGTATAATTCCTCCATAAGAATGGCAAATATTTCAATAAAATATATAGTAAGTTGGAAAAACGTCTTTAAATCATCATAATATATAATTTCATTTATATTTTCACTTTGGTATTCCGTTCTTGCACAGTGATATAGTTCATTTTGCGTAATCCCATATTCTAGAAAAGGAGATTATTTCAGCATCTCCGTTACAGTCGCACGTTGGCTATACTTTTTTACAGATAATGTACTTTTCATACCCCTCTCCTTATAGGGGCTATATTGCAATCATCTTGATCTTCCGTCCGTCCGTTCGTTCGTCCAACACATATATACGTCACGCTGTTCTCAAACACTACGTACTATACAGAATGACACAACATTTGGGTAGCAGCTTGACATTATAAATTTTTAATATGTGAGCACTTTTCGAATCTATTAGATACCTTCTTGTTTGTCGATACTTTGATTTTTTTCAATACATGCATGTCGAATGAACTTAAAATGATTCGTGATAAATAACTCCAATAGTACTGAACAGCATGGCTTCATATTTAGACAGCAGCCCAACATTAATTTGTCGTAACATGTCTGTTCTTTTCGAATTTGTCATGTGTATACTTAATTTTGTACGATACTTTGAATTAAGAGTGGGAATATGTTCCGTACAATGTTACTAGTAATCCAAAATATAGCACAGTAACTTAAATAGAAGGTTTTTTCATGGAAAAATCATTCTATTGTTTGGCTTCAAGTGCAATCGCTTATATAACCTCAAAGTAGTCAAACTTTATAGTTTCAAATGAAAGAAAATAAAATGACATTGGCGTATTGTAAAATGTCCTCCATACAAGTCACGTTTGCACAAACTGACCGGTATTTACATGGCATAAAACACTAAAGCGCCAACCTACAGCTATCAAATTCTAATGAAAATATTCTATTTTTGTATTCTGGCATTGGTTAAATTGTCTTAGATATCACATGAAGAACAACCCAAAGGACATAATCTTTAATGGATTCAAATCAAAAGTAGAGAGACAATCTATAAACATGATAAAATAATTATCAATGAATTGACAAATTTATTGTTTATTGTGTAAGTTGTTATTTCAATCCATATAGACGCCTTTACAGCAAAATAAAGATAATGAGTTTTTTCGTGACTATTATGGTAAAATTCCAAACTTTTGTCTCGCATCGACGAAGTGGCGGAGATGAGTCTTATATGTGTGCTGTTTCCGGCGTCGGCGTCATCATTATTTAGAATTTGTGATGAGATCAGTTTAAGGATCCACTTCAAAACCCTAATCCATGGTCCAATAGCTTTGAAACTTCTGCGTAGTTTGTTGAAATTGTTTTCTTTGTTTGCATAATTATCTAGAAATTACACACAGGCCATATATATATACATGTATGGCATGTGTAATTCTAGATAATTATGCAACAACAACTAATTTCAACAAAATATATAGGTGTTTAAAACTTCTTTTAGGTTTTGGTTTGCAAATGTTTGACCTAGGCCAAACATGAAGAAACATTATTTGTCGAAATTCGCATCTGGAGCAATAAGATTGGAACGTTTAATGTGATTATGATAGGAATTCTCTAATTTCTAAGTTAGTCTTAAATTTTTTTAAGATCTTGATAATTAGCGAAACAAAAGAATTATTTTACCAATATTCATAATGACTGAGACAAAAAGACCTTGAAAGAAAAAAATTATGAATGTTGAAGTTTTTTTCCCGATAAAGTTTTTCTTGGCCTCTATGACATAGGCACTTGTCTCTGATTTTATTTTACCTACTTAGTATACACATTAATGTTATATAATAGGTAATTTAAAAGTAATTTCAGAGACAAGTGCCTATGTACTATTAACATATTTTCAAAACGATGGTTGACATTTCGATTGATAATTCTGTTTTTTTTTTCGTCGATTAGTTGCTCTCAATGACATACATGTATAGCCCATATTTCCTTTTATCGTTTTTATTACAGAGTGTGTCTAATACAATAGGAAGTTTCCCACTCTTGGGATGAATACCTCTATTTTCTTCAGTTTAAGAGTTTGCGTTATCGAACATACCTAAATTTTGATTTATTTTAATTTATTTGTATGCTTTGGGTTACTTTTACAATGACAAGTACGTCACATTTCCTGTTGCAAAAGTATTTTTTATTTTCTGGCAAAATATGAAAATAATGTTTCTTATTAATAAATAATTATCAAAACCCCATCCTTTAAAAAAGGCTAAAAGTTAAGACAGTGAAAACTGTCGAGTAAAATCCTCGACTTACTACACCAAATGACATTTAAAACTTAATCTTTATCTGAAACAGTCATGATGATTTCGTGTTAAAATAGTGAATGGTCTTTTTCTGTTGCAATATACTACAATATTTGCGTATTGTCTTTCTATAAAAGCTGGCTTGATGATCAAACTTAAGGATTTCAATGAAGAACACAAACACTAATACATAAACTGCTCTTTCAATCGTTATATTCATCCATAATGTATATCATTTATACGGCAAATGTTTTACGGTCGCCATCAATAGATATGTCATAGTTATCAAATTTGATAAGAGACGTCAGTTTTCCATGTTCTTTCTACCGTTTATGACAACGAGCCGACTCATTATTTACTTTGCAAAATTGGAATTATAGTTCGTGTCGCAAACAATTCAGGGTGTGTTTAGAACACTAAATATAGCTCTGTTTTGAAAGGAGTACATTATGTCTTAAGCTTCATTTTTTGTATTGTAACTATGTTCTTATATATCATGTTCCTTATGTCTGTCACGTTGCTTTTGATGTGTTTCCATTTTGTTCTGTTTTTTTTTTTTTTTGGGGGAGGGATTTCGACTTTCTCATTCTCCAGTAAAGACGATGAACTTGAGTCATTGGCAATCATACCACATCTCCTAACTTTTTATATTTTTTTTTTTTGTACAATTAGCACTTCAAATCTATCATGTACCAAGGAAATTATTGGCCAGACTACATTTTGTACTATCAAGTTTATTGGGTAAAAGTCCTCGTTATCTCTAAACTATGGTTATATGTCAATGGTCTTTATGCACGTATGACATATGACTTTTACGAGTATTCCAGAAAATATAACAACAGTATCTTGCAAAACGAATCTCGAATTAGTTGATAATTGTACAAGATATGTCCTTTTCTTTAATGTGTTTCTGTATTTGTTTTTTGTCCTTCCTACGGATTTTCTACGTCAGTCGATAATATTCTAATTGCGGAGAGCAATTCTAAAAACATTTCAACAAACCATACGTAGTATCGTGTACATATACGTATTATCGACAAAAAAAGTAATTATAGATTAAACGGTTAAACGGTATAACATGTTTGGTCGTTGTTGAATGTTGTACGTGACCTATAGTAGTTTAGATTCTCATCATTTGGTCTCTGGTGGATATTTGTCTCATTTGCAATCATACCACATCTCCTTATTCTTATATACATAATGTTAAGGAACTTAAAATATAATCATACATTGAATTGCATTATCATTAAAAATCTTTTTATATAATCATTACGCCTCACCTTATACCCTATATTCATACAAGCAATTTTACCGAAAGAGGTCGGTACGATTCTTTTAACTGGAAAACTTAAGCTCATCCATCATATGATCTTCAACAATGAAGCGTAAACAACACTGACCGGATAGAATAAGAGGTCACCATAAAGTCAAATGCAATCGACTTTAAAGTACAAATTCCTAATATAAACAATCATAATGTTTAATAGTTTTTTGCGCACTCGATGTAAACAATAAAACTATTCACAGCTTAAAAGGAAGTCATATACATTATTATTACTTTAAACCTCACAAATTCTCACGCGATAAACTTATTCTTTTTCATATATGCATTGCTAAATAATGAGTTGCACTGAATGCTAATGACTTCTTACGATTCATATGAATAAGCAATTTAAAAAAAATCACATTTCATTATTTGGAATTGCTAGGTTTTTTTATTTTGAAGTTTAAGTGATAACAAAATTCATATAGGTTTCAAAATCGTTCAGCATATCAATGACGTCATCAGCGGCAAATGCTAGCAATCGTGTAAATGATGAGAACTTCTTTTGACGACATATCGTGGCCAATTAGGATCAAAACATAAACAGCAGTTAATGTAAACACTAACAAAAGTGCAAAAACAAAAACAAACAATTTAAAACTCAAGAATATAATGTGAACTTTACTGGATAATAAGTCCTTTAGACTTCATATTCCTTCGGTCATAATGATTACATCATGGGACATGGATACAAATTTAGAAGTTCTATAATAAATATATGGACCAAGAATTTTATAGTAATCAGAGATCATACGATGAACGCATCATCATTATAAACGAAAACATCATTCTATAAATATTTAAGATCATTTAACTCAATTCCTTTCAAAGTGCAAGTTATGATTGTATAGTGCAATTACTACCTACGTTGATATTGAAAACAAATTGACTTTGCTTCGGTTGACAATGTTTTCTCGTGGTAACGATCTACTCTATCACCCTCTCAGCTATTCGTTATTTAATTTATTGTACTTAATTATCGGTTATTTTAAATTGAAAGTAATAGTTGTCCTATAGTTTATTTCTTTTGTTTCCTTTGAACAAATACTTGGTCAAATGGGTGGTGAGTTTAAAACTTCAAATATCATATTGTTTAATATTTCAACCAATTGATCAAAATATAACGGTCACAAACCAGAATGGTTTCTTTATGGTTCACACATTTACAATTGGCATTTTACTCCTGAATACTGGAAAACTGACAACTGTTGTACCAAAACTAGTTTCATCTTGTGTGGCATGGATCTTAGTTTCGAAATGTTTGTCAGGGTCAACTATAAGGACATTTAAAACTGTTCTTGTTAAGCAATTTTCTTTAGTGCTATCCAATACTTCACATTCTTGGTTTCCAACAGTTTTGTTCTCCAGCGAATGTACCCAGAAGAAAACTTATTCCAGAAACGCATGTTATATTGGTGACTATCTTATATAAAGGCAGCAGTAGTATACCGCTGTTCAGTAGTCATAAATCGATTAAGAGAAAACAAATCCGGGTCACAAACCAAAACCGAGGGAAACACATCAACTATAAGAGGAAAACAACGGAACAACAGAAACACTGCATGAACTGCTACAAAAACAAACGCCAACAAACATAGAAACGGACTATTTGATAACATATTCCTAACTTGGTATTGGACATTTTAAGAAAAAATGGTGGATTGAACCTGGTTTTATGGCTAGCCAAACCTCCCGCTTATATGGCAATGTTAAAAATACCGCTAAAATGACAACATTACGTGACAGGAATACAGTACAAATAAACGCAAGAACACTCAGGACAGAGAAATACATAAATAAATAATATATTATAGTACATAACAACATGTAAATCACAGAATAACAACGGACACCTCCCATAATATACGACAGTACACCAGTACACCACAATAGACTTATGAACTGTGCGTCACACGAATGTCTCAACGCCACAAAAAGTGACGTCACAGGTAATTTCTAAAAATAGAATATACAATTGGGATTATGTTTGTTATGGTGTTATTTTATGTATTTTCTAACCATTACAAGAATATTAATATATAATTGTGTTAGTAATGGTGTAATTATTTGTATTTTCTAACCATGTCAGTTTTTCTTCTAAATCAAAACTGTGTAAAAACAAATAAATCCTGTGCATATAGTTGCTTTAAACTAAAAATCATATAAATAAACTAGCTGATTAATTATCTTAACGTTTACATACATATAGAAAATATAAATATAATTCAAACCACAAACGATAAGACATAACACAATATCAAACGGTACTGACAAAAGAAACATCATAACTAAATACATGAATGTTGGATGTATAAATACCGAGACACGTCTAATAGCAATGCGAATTCACATTCGGCAAAACATGCACAGTCATAAACGGGAAAAGGTCACGTTCGGTATTTAGCAGACCAGACGACGTAGATGGTAAACCACAATCTAAGACGTGGTGAAAATGACACAGACACATTGTATAGACAACCAATTCTTGATGGTGTCCATAAAATTTACGGAGTGTCATTTTTAATCTTTCCTCTTCATAACTCTGTTCGAGCAGTTTCTGCGTAAGGAGCACACTCCAGTATATGAAGTCCGTATAGTGTGAACATGCACGAGCATAACGTATCAACTGAGATATGTAAACACCATACGATGGGGCAGAGGGTATGTTACTGCTGAGAAATAGGAAATTGATAACTGGGAAGTTGAAATCGTCCCGTTTATCATAGATTTTATTGTTTACCATTGTTTTTTTTAATACCATTGGTTCGGGCCCGCTGTAGATGAACAATTAGTAAAAGTCAATACTTTAGGATTGACATAAGTCAAATTTCACAACATTATGTATTTATGATACGTATAACTAAGGGTTCAACTCAATTTTCTGTTTAAATCCATTTGGGTTTTATGCCTCCAACATTTAATATGTTTGGCTTTCCAAATAATTGGTTTCGAATGTACGTATGAAGTTTAAACCATCAATACGTGTTGTACTTATGGAAATCATGTTACAGGTTTTGGGACCTCGTTGTTCCTATAGTTTTTGAGCTCACCTTTCCTAAAAGGAAATGTGAGCTTTTGCCATCACTTGGCGTCCGTCGTCCGTCGTCATGTTTTCTAACTTTAAAAAATCTTCTCCTCTGAAACTACTGAACCAAATTAAACCAAACTTAAGCTGAATGATTCTTAGGTTATCTAGAATAAAGTTTGTGTTTTATTTTTGTTTCCACAGAAAACATTGCCGCCATGGCTAAAAATAGAACATTGACTTTTATCTCAAAAACAAAAGAATTAAGAGCAAATCAGACAAGAAGTAAAATGTTACTAGGTCTAGGTTTACCTGCCCTGAAATTATCAGCCAAATCGGGTATCTGATTTTTAGGTTATTGCCCCTGAATTGATGATTTTAAGGAAATTTTGCAGTTTTCGGTTATTATCTTGAATATTATTATAGATAAAGATAAACTGTAAACAGCAAAAATGTTCAGCAAAGTAAGATCTACAAATAAGTTTTATGATCAAAATTATCAATTAACCCCTTAAGGAGTAATTACCCTTTAAAGACATTTCTTCACAATTTGTTCATCTAGTTTGCTTACTTTAAACAAATTTCTCCCTTGAAACTGCTGAATCAATTTCAGCCAAACTTGGGCTGAATGAGTTTCAGAGTATCTAGTATACATTTTGTATTTATTTCCTTGTACGTCTAGAAACATAGCCACTATGGCTAAAATGGAACATAGGGATAAAATGCATTTTTTTTTTTGCTTTTGAAGAAAATATGACAGATACAAAGAACATTAAAATGGCATTTTTAAGCCACTCATTAATATATATTGAAAAGCAAAAATAATCATTGATGAAAGATTTAAGCAAAAAATTAAAGGTGAGCGATTCAGGCTCTTGAGAACCTCTTGTTTTTATTACAAGTTAAACAGGATATATTAGATCCAAGGACTGCTCATCAATTTGCTGACCATAAAAGAATAGCTGTATGTCACAGAAGCCGCAATCCAGTTCTATTTTCTGCGATGTTGACATCACCGAATGTGTCCCCTTGTCGAATGTTTACTTGCCATGGTCATCACGAAACTAATGACACAGGAACTAATTACCTTTCCTGGGCACTCTCTCAAGCAATACGAACAATGTACACAGGATTTTTCACGTAATTGAAATAATGTCTAACGATATTGAAAGGGAGGAAAAAGTGTGGAAAATTAGGACACAAAATTTCCTACATGAACTTATTTTTTAAAACCTTCAAAATTTAAAAGTATGGGAGGAACAAGAATTATATATATTTCATTTATGATGTCTTTTATAGTAACTAATGTATTGGGCTTGGGCTTTAAAATTTGATTAAAAGTAATTATCATGTACAAATTTAACTCGTGTATCGTGTTGAAAAACATGAGAATCTTCTCTTGTTTTAGCTAAATCGTGTTCAACAATTCCATCAGTGAAATAACAAATGCAAAATAAAATACGGCTGTTAACCCCATATGTAATATTTAACAAAATAGCTTGTCTTAATCGAAATTATTAAATAAATGTACCTGTCCTAAGTCAGGAATCTGATGTACAGTAGTTGTCGTCTGTTTAATATGTACAATGTAGTTCATACGTGTTTCTCGTTTCTCGTTTTTATATAGATTAGCCCGTTTGTTTTCCCGTTTGAATGGTTTTACACTAGTAATTTTTGGGGCCCTTTATAGCTTGCTGTTCGGTGTGAGCCAATGCTCCGTGTTGAAGGCCGTACCCTGACTTATAATGTTTTACTTTTATAAATTGTTACTTGGATGGAGAGTTGTCTCATTGGCACTCATACCACATCTTCCTATATCTATTAAATTTGGTTTAGGTCCAAACTCAATAATGGATCATAGAGTATCACTCTTGCAAAGTCTTTTAATAGAAACCTTATTGAGAGAAGAGAAACGTGTAACTGAAGATCATAAAATCTATGTCAATGTCACAGGGGATTAAGTACATAAACTTCCACATTTTCTTTAGAAATGATGTTGAAATTTCTGTTAATATTTCAAACATAAGCAATTTTAAGCCCTAGGAAATGTTTAGTACATACGATGGGACAATTGATAAAACAATAAAAATTCAAAATTCAATCCTAGTACGTTGAGTTTATTTAATACAGATGAACGCCAAAATTGCGGTCGAAAGTGTCCTGTGCACTGACACTTGCTACATACCTTAATTTCAAAGGCATTATGCGGGTTTCATTCACTTCAAATTTTATCATAACAATTGCTACTTTTTATGGTCGGTTTCAATTGAATTTTGTATGCATTAAGACCTCATTGAACAGCATCTGAATATTTAACAAATTATATGTGTACCATTTATACATTTGGACTTATAGTTAGGTCCAAACTCAATAATGGATCATAGAGTATCACTCTTGCAAAGTCTTTTAATAGAAACCTTATTGAGAGAAGAGAAACGTGTAACTGAAGATCATAAAATCTATGTCAATGTCACAGGGGATTAAGTACATAAACTTCCACATTTTCTTTAGAAATGATGTTGAAATTTCTGTTAATATTTCAAACATAAGCAATTTTAAGCCCTAGGAAATGTTTAGTACATACGATGGGACAATTGATAAAACAATAAAAATTCAAAATTCAATCCTAGTACGTTGAGTTTATTTAATACAGATGAACGCCAAAATTGCGGTCGAAAGTGTCCTGTGCACTGACACTTGCTACATGCCTTAATTTCCAAAGGCATTATGCGGGTTTCATTCACTTCAAATTTTATCATAACAATTGCTACTTTTTATGGTCGGATTTCAATTGAATTTTGTATGCATTAAGACCTCATTGAACAGCATCTGAATATTTAACAAATTATATGTGTACCATTTATACATTTTGGACTTATAGAGATCTATAAATGTTTCGAATACACATATTATTAAATAGTGTCGTAAAAAAGAGGCGAAGGATACCAAGGGACATTCAAACTCATAAGTCGAAAATAAACTGATAACGCCATCGCTAAAAAAGAAAAAGACAAACAGACAAACAACAGTACACAAAGCATAACATAGAAAACCAAAGACTGAGCAACACAAACCCCAACAAAAACTTGGGGTGATCTTAGGTGCTCCGGAAGGGTAAGCAGATCCTGATCCACATGTGGCACCCGTCGTGTTGCTCATATTAGGATTAAATTAGGATTTGTTATCATTTCAAATATTTCTGTAATTCAATTAGAATTTTGTTTAAAACTTAATTGTTACTGATAAACCATTTTCGTTTTATTGATAAGAAATAAATAATTTGACTGGCTATGAACACGACAAAGGTACTACGTCACACGCAAGGATACGTTTCAATTATTTTATCGAGAAACAGTTCGCCTCAAGGAATGTTGACACAATGTTAATTTAATATCATTCCTCGACAAAAAAATAATAGTGCTTCGTCCTCCACTCTATTCTTGCCTGCTTACTTTTCGCTATTATTTGGACTTCAAAATTCTTGTGACTTTATACGTGTTATGAACAAAAATATAAAATGATACAGTTTAATACTCAATATGTTTAAGGATACAGTGCTTGCCACTCATTATAGATGATTTTATTTTGCTCAGAATTATATTCTCATTAAAATTAAAATAGTTATACAAATATGTCAGTGCTTTATGATGCATTGTTTAGTATGGAACGCCAAAGCAGTCTTATGATAACGATAATCATATCATTAAGGGTTGAGATATAACATGAAGCAAATTTTCTATACTATTACGACACTTGACTATAGCTTGCACTTCTGTAAATATAGACAATGCAATTTCCCATAGGAACTCCTTTTGCGGCTAAAACTGTACCACTTTTACTATAAAGTTTTGTAAAAATTATATCCTAGAATGGAAAGCTTATATGCACTACTTTATATTTTTTCAAAGGTCAAAATATAGGGCTGTGCGGCATATTTTCAACATTTATATGCCCCGAACTTCTGAGAGTTTAAACTTATACTAAAATTCTGTACTACACCTCCCTTCACTTTGGGTCTTCCTCAGAATTCAATTTCACCGCTATTCTTGTGCATGTATCTATACTAGTAACATTCCCAAGTTATGTATGTATGAGATGAAACATAGAGATCATATCTGGGAACCAGTAGGTAAACAAAACAAAATATCTATGAATATTATATATATCCCCAAAAGAGGCGTGGTTTGTGAAACAGCTGTTTTTACAAAATGCAACCTATACTACGCTGTCAATTTGCTTGACAAAGTAAAATGACAGAATAGTATGAAAAGGTAACTCCATGTTATATCAAAACGTCTTTATAGTATATAAATTTGTCTTAGTGATATAGCAAATTGACAGAGTAGTATAGTCAAATGCCGTAATAGTATAGAAAATTTGCATCATGTTATATCTCAACCCTTAATAATATGATTATCGTTATCATAAGGCAGCTGTGGTGTTCCATAGTTTATCATCAAACTAGTACTAGTACATTGTATTCATATAGACATATAATTCCCAACGTGTTTTTATTTCAATTTTAAGGTAAATTTGTTTACGATTGAAATCTGTCTAAATCGTCACGCCACAAAAAAAAAAAGAAGAAATAAAATTTTACACAAGAGAACAGTCCTCTTTGTTCTTTCCTTATAGATACAAATTGCCATTTCCGAAGATGAGAAAATCACCGTATCTTTTGAAAGTCGATAAATATATGTCAGAATGGCCGACATTTCAGGATTAAATCAGCCACTTTCTGCTCCCCGACACTGTTTGACCAATGTTCCTAAACACGGAAATGTCCTTGGCTCATTGATATATGTACTGTTGACTTTTGGTTTTGGTATCTTTCTATTTCAACACAATTCTTATCAAAGTAATATAAAACTATAACAATTCCTAGTTGTTACAGCTTTCGCGAAACAATATGTTCTAGATGAAATTTTCTTCTGTTAACGAGCTTGAAAAAAAAAAGCCAAACATATTTTGTAAAACAGTCTTCTGTAATTCTGTTTTAAATTTTGAAAATAAACGTATCATATCACTTCTTCCTGTGTCTTGTACATGTTCTATGCTGTCCTCGGCAGTATACATTTTGGTCAAGAAGTGATTATGTCTTTGAAAGTATTTATGTCCTCCTAAGTCACATTTCGTAATATCTTTAACAAAATCTACCTGTTATTATTTGTTGCTTCATCTATGTCCACACCACTCGGCTAAAATAGCTGTCTTTTAGTCAGTGCTAATGCATTTTCTTTCAATTTTTTTCTGGGCATAATAGAACCCGTAATAGTATATGTACGGTGATTTTCTTATTAACTTTGCAAAATTTTTCCTAATTTGTAAGGATTGATCAAAAGACAGTTTTCTTTCATACACATTTTTTACAATTATGAACACGAGATTGATTGATTAATTGGTGTTTGTATATCGTCTAGTAGCAAATATTTCATGCATATTCAGGACGAGAACAAATTGTATGGTATGATGGATATGATATTAAGAAATTTTGATTTTAACAGGCCATCTATGGACCACTCGTTGACCTGTTGCAATGTTTCTTTAAACTGAAATACCGTGGCACTCTCCCAACACAAGTCATCAGATTTAACGTACCTTTTCAGACCAGACTTGTTTGCATATTCATATATCCAGCACATCCAAACTGACACCCTTCTTAGCATGGGTGTAACTGCCGAGTGGGAAAAGTCCAGAAATAACCACATTTCTATACCGTAGTCACCCCTTCATGGTTTGTACAGGAGACATAATATTATATCGTCATATTTGAAGATAGTAAAGGACATATCGGTAACACGAGTCTTTTTTTTTTCTTGATGTGAAGATTCAAACAGCTTTATTTTTTTAGAAAATTGAAAATTTATGTTGTTAATATATGTCGTGCCAATGATTATTAGGTTTATGATAAACCACAAAGCACAGATTTTGTTTTGTATATCTATCTACATTTTATTTATAATCTAGAATATAATTCGAAGGAAAATAAACCAATGTGAAGAAGTGGTGAAAACTGAATCCTTAAATAGATGGAGTATAATCTTTGTCAATTTATGATTTTAACTATTTCCATATCACATAGATCCTTCTGCGTTGTATGCGAGAATTATACAGTATTGATTTTGTATTATTTTGATAATGTTACAAAAATTTCACGTCTGTAGTGGTTAATGCAGGAAATATAGACATTTGACGATGTTTTGAGGAAAATGGAAACTGTATCCTTGCATAATTTATAAACCGTACAAAGGTGTTTGCAAAAACGACAGCCTTCTAAAGAAACAATTGATAGCGAAAAGTAATCTGGAATAGTGTGTAAAACGATCAACTAATCATTTTTCTTAACGAATGATATTAAGTTGCATACAATTATGTCAACTTAACTTGAGGCGATCCGTTTTTCGATAAAATAATGGTAACGTATCCTTGCGTATGACACAGTATAACATTAATATGGAATGGCAATGAACACGGCCATGATACTGCGTCATCAAATGTTTCTATTAACTCAGAAACAACTTACGACGGTAAAAATTACTATTGCAATCACCTCTTCACACAAAATACACTCCATTATGTTGATAGCGCCTATGTTTCGGTGTCTTAATTAACTTCAAACAAACATTCACACTGTTATAGAGCATACTCATACGTATTTGTACATCTGAGTTTGTATGGTGTTTTTGCGTAAATATATTGGTCTGAGATTGAAGTAACACGCTGAGCGTTGCATACATAGCCGGAGACGCATACTGTCGATACACTGTTCTTACTATGATAAAATTGAGAATGGAAATGGGGAATGTGTCAAAGAGACAACAACCCGAGCAAAGAGCAGAAAACAGCCAAAGGCCACCAATGGGTCTTCAACACAGCGAGAAAATCCCGCACCCGGAGGCGGGCTTCAGCTGGCCCTTAAACAAAAATGTGTATTAGTTCAATGAAAATGGACGTCACACTAAACTCCAAAACATATAAATGAACTAAAATTAAAAAAAACATACAAGACTAACAAAGGCCAGACGTTCCTGACTTGGGACAGGCGCAAAAAAGATTTGAACTGGCGTGAGCTTCATTGTTTTATTTTCTATTTTCTATGTTTCTGTTTCAACTTGGTCCTTAATAAATGGTAATTTCTTCGGTTTGCTTCTAAATGTTAAGTTACAATAAATAAACACACGTTTTGGTTTTCACACATTAGAGTTGAAAATGTTCTCTGAACTACACGTACTTTGATTTAAAACGAGTCAATAAACAATTTCAATACACATATGTATTTTTCCGGTCACCGTCGTTATCATTGCATACATACTCATTATCACTGAACTATATATATTTGTTTAGGGGCCAGCTTAAGGACGCCTCCGGGTGCGGAATTTCTCGCTGTATTGAAGACCTATTGGTGACCTTCTGTTGTTGTCTGTTCTGTGGTCGGGTTGTTGTCTCTTTGACACATTCCCATTTCCATTCTCAATTTTATACTCAGGTTATTTGTAACCCTTTAGGGATATATGTTTTATACAATCTGGTTTCCTTGGACACCAGAACGACGTCCAGCAGTTTATACTAATGCAACAGATAGGTCAGGAATTGGCGTTTCCAGATGACTGTTTTTTGTTAGAAGACAAAATATATCCAAATCGATATCCTTTAATGACACCATATACAAGACAGCAAATCACAAGAAAACCTGCCAATTTAAAAGGAAAATGCCGTAAATTCAATCGACTTTTAACAGAATACCGTGTAACGGTAGAACATACAATTGGTGAACTGAAGTGCTATAAAGCATTCGGGTCACTGTGGAGACACCCAAGGAACAAATTATCTACCATTAGTGATATATGTGCAGGACTAGTTTATCGTCGACGTCAGCTGTTCTCATAAATAAAGAATCATTTCATTTATGTATTTGTGTATTATGTTTCACTCTATAAATTTGCTTTACACGTTCCAGTTTCTGTGTACATTTGTACTAATTTACCCCAAAAAAATACTTTTTTTACACAGTATAATATGATAATCGGTCAATTCACGGCTATTAAAACAGAATCACTAAAGTGACAAATCATTTAAGATAAATGTGTTATACAGTATTTAAAATGTAAATTGGATTTCTGACCCCTTCTCATAAAGGTTACCTGTCGTCTGATCATAGGTGTAAGCGTCAGTGTCGATAGTTTTCGAAAATGTCTAATATCAAACCCTTATAAAGAGTTAAAAGACTTATTCTATCTGTCAAGTATGAAATTATATTTGGATACAAGTTCTATATATACCATGGTTCTTACAAGTTAACATATTAAGAAAAACGAATCCGAAGGATAAGTCTTAGATTCTAGTTGTGTTTTATGTTTAGTTTTCCAAGTATGCTACAATATCAAACTGCAGACAATAGACCATGGTTTTCCGCCGACACACTTTTAAGGAGATTATTTCTTTAAACATCAAAAGAAAAAAAAAAGCCTTTTATATTAAAATATTTATAGTAACTGTTATAAACCGCTGTTTGAACGTTTTAAAATCAAAGTAATAAGTTTATTACAGTGCGTCTCCAAAATAATGTAAAAAACTATGTCTTTATTCTTGCTTAATTGCATTTCGGTCAACATTTTGCCGTTTCTGACCTTGATTAAAATGAGGTTAGCCATCTGATAAACGACATTTTGACTTATTCTATCGGAAATGTGTATTTACAGGTCTTTTATCTTAATGGAAGTAAAACGCATTTATGATATAGTGTTTCCTTAAGGAAATAAGACATGCATTAAGACATATTCATAGGGCAAGGACAGTGGTATTTACGTATTGATTAGGGTTGTATTTTGACTCGAATTAAAAAAAAAAAAGACTGATGTCATTTAGTAGTTATTTTTTAAATGAATATTGTTAATTTGCATCATCTGTACATTGATTCCAAACTATAAAAGTTTTTGCCACTGAAAAAAACAAAATTTACTATAGTTTGCATATATAAAGTTACAATATTGTCGTATCTGAAAAAAAATGTGACAAGAATAAGTGTTACTTAATAAAATATATGTTAAGAAAGAATATTTCTGTAGTGCTATTTTATGCAAACTCTTAAGTGAAGCGGCAATGTATAGTAAATAAACTCATCATTAAACGATGCATCCGTTCGTTTTTTTTCTTTGTTTGTTTGTTTTTAAGGACCCTTCTTTTTTTATTGGTCTGCATGCTGTATACACTTAAAGTTGCCCTTTTCCAACTAGTCACTATATACAGATGAAACTGTCAAAGATTCTTTTTTTAATTATTGATCTTAAGGGCAATTCTATCTGCTTATTTTATTTTAACTAAAGATGTTGGATATACATCAATGAGAAATTGACCCTACGATAAAAGCAAAGCCTGGTTCAATCCAATAGCCGTCTATATTTGCATCAACTATTCATTTTTTACCTATGACAAGACATAGACTCTACCGTTACCATGAAACGTATCGTGTTTTAGTATCCACAACTCCTTCTAAACACGTGACTATATTATAGTGATGCTTTTTCGGTCTTCTCTCAATGTGTATCACTCAGTTCGTCATAAAATTGCATATCGCGGCTTTGTGATGTCAAATACGTTGACATGGCCTTAATAATTTTGACCCGGATTACCGATGTCATAATTTTTGAACAGACGTCGAAGTTTTACCCTATTTTATTGAGTAGTCTTCCGATTTGATGATGAAAATAGTTTCTATCATTGAAAACACAGAAATATAATCCGCTAAATCAATGAACAGATTTTCATCATATTGAAATAGACTTATATATTAGCTGCTTAACTAATAGATATAAACGATCTGAAATTCTTCGATGCTCTCATACGACAAAAGGCATTTTGTGATCGTAGCAGATATTGTACCATATCAATATGCCAAAAAAAAAAACCCTAATAATCAGTTCTTATCTTAAGAAACCAAAAGACACTGTATTCGACCATTGAAGAGCAATACCAAAAAGAAATAAGAGTAAGTTCTGTTTTGAATACAAAAAAATACTAAAAGATCAGTTTAATATATTACATGTATTAATTTTTGGAATATAATTTTAAAATATTATTCATCAAGAATATTTTACCAAATTAACAGGTATTTGGAAGCTAAACAAAAATCCCAAAATTAACTTATTGCCTGAAATGATTTTTGGCAATAGGTTGAATAATCATCATCAGATTTCAGGAAATAAGCTTAATGTCTGGAAATTTCAGGCAGTAATTTAGTGCCTAGGCGTTAGCTTATTGCATAGGATTTAAGCTTAATGCCTAATTTCACTTATTGCGGCTAACATATACATAACTTACCGTTATCTTGATGATATTTTTTTGTTAAATAATCAAGAATTTTTTAAATATACTGCCGAAATTTACCCAAAGGAACTTACTTTAAATAAATCAAATATAAACGGTAATAACTGTCCTTTCCTAGATTTAGATGTTTCAGTTTTACACGGGAAACTCTACACTAAAATTTACGACAAAAGGGACGATTTTTCGTTCCCTATTGTTATTTTTCCTTTCTTGGATGGTGATGGATTTTTGGCACCATCTTACGGTGTTTATATATCACAACTCTTTCGCTATGCCCGTGTCTGTTGTGACGTTTTGGATTTATGAACGTAATGTATGTATTACTGGTAAATTATTAAGTCAGGGATTTCGTTACCACAAATTACTTAAAACCTTTACTGAATTCTTCCATAGATATAAAGATTTGGTTTTGAAGTTTGGTGTACCTGTAGAAAACTTATTTCAAACGGGATAGCACATCCTCATTTTTACGGAGATGTTGTTTACCGAGCCCGGAAATTTAGAAACGATACGGGTAAACTTATCGATCCTTTAAATAAATTTATTCTAAAAAGGTTACCAATTCAACACTGTAATTAGATCTTTGAATATTGTTTTTATTGGTATTAATATTGATTTTGTTATCGTGCAGTAAATTAAAATCGAACTAAATATCATTGTTATATACATATGCACATGCATGCCTCTACAATCTGTCGATACCTGTATCTTGGCATTGCACAAGGTCATGTTGTCTCTGACTGTTTATGACGTCTTTACACTAAATCCATTGGATGTTGGATGTGTACTGATTGATATTTTAGTCTTAGATGCATGTTTTTTTAATTAGTTGTTATTGGCTAGGAACTCCCTGTCAGTAATTGCGAGTACTCTCAGATCTGTACTTAGTGTCTTTTTGTTGTTTGGATGTACAAGTACCCGTCCACGTCCACTCTGTGTATTGCTAGATGTATTTCTATTTGTATCCATCTCATGAGTTAAGCCTTTTTTCAACTTATTTTTATAGTTTGTTCTTATGTTATACTGTTACACCACTGTCCCAGGTTAGGGGAAGGGTTGGCGCCTTCAAACTAGTTTATCCCCGCCACATTCTATATGTGCCTGTCCCAAGTCAGGAGCCTGTAATTCAGTGGCTGTCGTTTGTTGCTGTGTGTTCATTATTTTGTACATACATTAGGCCGTTAGTTTTCTCGTTTGAATTGGTTTACATTTGTCATTTTGGGGCCTTTTATAGCTGACTATGCGGTATGGGCTTTGCTCATTTTTGTAGTCCGTACGGTGACTTATAGTTGTTAATGTCTGTGTCATTTGGTCTCTTGTGGAGAGTTGTCTCATTGGCAATCATACCACATCTTCTTTTTTATATATATTATTTTAATTCGAAT
Source organism: Mytilus coruscus (assembly GCA_017311375.1). Taxonomy (NCBI): domain Eukaryota; kingdom Metazoa; phylum Mollusca; class Bivalvia; order Mytilida; family Mytilidae; genus Mytilus; species Mytilus coruscus. Next base: position 50,819,190 of record CM029602.1, read on the forward strand.
GAATTTTCTGTTTTCTCATAACCAAACATGAGGGCTTATATAGCCATATCCACACCGATAAGGGAACGGATGTATGATTGAGTTTATCAGCCCTGCTCAATTTTTTCCTCCATTTATTACTATTATTATGTAAGGGACGGACACCTTCCTTTTCACAAATGTTTATAATACACACGGACATAACCAAGAAATCATTAAAAGTTTGTAAAAGTGAAAATGATAGCATCACAGACCGTTTTATAAGTAAAAGCAGTTAATCATAACTTGACATAGAGCGCTTTCATTGCAGTTCTACGACCAATAAGGTTTTGAACGATGTGTTTAATTCACAGCACCACAAGGAGAATTGAATTGCCCGTACTAAAGTCAGCATATGAGAGATTGATAACTAGTTTTATACAATAGTAGCTAAAATATTGTACTGCGTTGATACCCTACATGATGCTTTTTACATGATTACACTCGTATATCACTAATATCATATATTGCTATAGAATACACAGAAAATAAATACCCCGAAACATCTTTATTATCAATATTGTAAAGACGAACGCGTTTGATAACATGTTGCTGAAGAGATATAGACCCCGTTTACACTAGCATTTTTTGAATCGATCTAAATAAAACCAGTTAGCGTTCACATTATCTTTAATCCTAACGATTTCTATCGTTCTAATCTGAACCATTGCCTTCACACTACAAGTAAAATGCAATCGATCTGACCTAACTACCTGGGAAATTGTAAACACTGTGCATTGTGGCACCGTTAAAGTCCATAATTCCTCTAAAGTCCACAACACCGCTAAAGTCCACAACAAATTTCCGCTAAAGTCCACAACGCCGCTAAAATCCACAAACTTTCCGCTAAAGTCCACAAAATTACCTCCGCTAAAGTCCACAAGAAAACGCCGTTAAAGTCCACAATAACAAGTTCCGCTAAAGTCCACAAAAAAGCACCGTTAAAGTCCACACATTTTTTTTTTATTATTAAAAACATCAATTCGTTTTTTTTTATTCCGTTAGTACAATACAAAGCATGGGCCTTTCTTCTCGGTAGTTATTTGTTTATCAGTTTGATAAATGAGAAAAGTACAGTATCTGTAGATGATTTTGTTCCATTAATTTTGATCTTTGTATTATGATCAGATGATGATGGCCAATTTGGACATCATTTCTAAAAAGTTCGTAAATTCGTTAGTTATTAACTTTACATTATTACTGCATTCTTCAAGTACTGTTTTTTGTTTTCTTATTCTTTGCATATAATCACTTTTTGCCGTAACTAATGTACAAAGTAAACGTGCCTCCTAATCTATAACATTTGAACGGCATTCATTCGGACAACAATCTTGATTATGATTATAAACAAAAAAATAGTAAGTATATGAATCCCCAAACGTCTCCTGTCACAAAACTTTTAACCAACGTTTAACGTTACTAATTTCGGTGTTGGTTATAGAAAACAACGAAAAATAATGTGTTATGATTTTAGAACGGAAAAATGAAGTCAGTATGATAAATTCTAAATAAAAAGAAAATATTCTATGCTTTAAATTATATTTTATCGATTAGTATAGGATATCGATGCGTTGAATGGGTGTCTACCAAAATGTCACAATAAAACCTGATTTGAGTACATTTCAATGAGACAGCAACTCAACAATAAACGTAATACATATTTACACCACTCTTCCGGAAACCAAAGTGGAAATTTAAATATTAGTTGCATCATACTTGTATAACATTGATATCAGTTAATAGAATATTGATTAGTTTTGACCTAAAATGAATTTACACAAACTTTCGCACAAAAGTGTATGTGTTGTACTGTTTCATCACTGTTCCAGGTTAGGAAGGGTTTGGCGCCAGCAAAGTGTTTAACTTCGCCACATTCTGTATGTGCCTGTCCCAAGTTAGGGACCTGTAACTCGTTGGCTGTCGTTTGTTGCTGTATATCATATTATTTTCCCGTTTATTGTTATGGAAAATATCAGGCCGTTACTTTTCTCGTTTGAATTGTTTAACCTTTTTCTTTTATTTCGGCCTTTAAAGCTTACCGTGAGGTATCGATTGTGCTCATTATTGAGGGCCGTACGGTGATCTATAATAGTTTTTAAATTCTCTGGGAGAGAATAATCTCATCGGCAATCTTACCACATATTTTTCTATCAGTTAAATAATTTCCGAGGCCTGGTTTGCCGATCGATCTAAGAGGTATTATATCTATAGTAATCACTTGGATGTCAACACCGAGGTTGTAAATTCGATGAACCCCGCTCGAAGCAAGGGCGTTCGACTCCAATCCTTATTAACTACTTCTTTATTGTTCTGCACTCCTTTATCTAAAACAACATATTGTTGTCTAATTCCTTACACTCACTTCATTTGAACTTTGGTGAAGAGTTGTCCCATTGGCAATCATACCACATCTCCTTATATTTTATAATGTACTATTTTCGTTAACACATGACATGGGTAAAATCTCTTTGTTCTTACTGTGCTATAATCTGGATAATGCACAGATAAGGCGGACCCTGGATTTTGAAAGGGATGAAACTTGATTCCATAAAATTAAAAAAAAATCTATTTTATAATATTTTGTGTACAATGTAAATCTTAAATGGGTGTTTCACAGTCAAACCAGTTTACTTAATAATTATTTTTTGTAATTTCTGCCAAAAAAAAAATGTATTTTAGAATATCAAATTGAATAAACTCTGATAGTTTTGTGTTCCATGGAATGAATGTATTACGACTATTTAGATATGTATACCTTTTTAGTGACTATTTTGCGATCGAATTTAATGAGGATCATTTTTAAGTTTGTACCAAAACAGCGGGAGAGGGGGAAAAAGCTGCAGATCAATTGTTAAGATGCGACAAAAATGAATTCAGTAGACACAAAATAAAGGGGGGAGGGGAAGTCAAAGATTGAAAAATGAAACATTTTTTTCTGTTTACTTAATATTTTAAATTAAGGTACATTTCTCCTCGGTTCATCTTCTTCTAAGTATATTATTGAGGGAAAGAAAGGCAATTAATCTACACGCAATAACCCGTTCAGTTATGATTTTCAAACTCCGATTTAAAAGGTATGTAGCAAACTGAACTAAAACTGAGGAGATGTAGGTTATACGTCAATAAGACAGTAATCAAACGACAAAACAAACTAATGACTACTAAAGGGCAACTTGTAGTATAGTTTAAAAAGAAAGGTGTTTACACAATATGTCAATTTTAAATCGTCACTAATTTATATAAAATTGTGAATAAATTTAACAGAAACGATGAAAACAATCTTACATCAAACTGCAATTCTCCAAAAAATGTATCAATTTAGGAAAAGCATAAATATAAAAAATGTGAATTCTAATATGACGTGCTTCTTTCGCTTTGTAAACAACACCGTGATAAAATTCTCGATATATCTATACTTAGCGCAGACTCAGAGATATACATAATAATGGATGTTACAATATACCTCCCTCGTAAATCCACATGTATTGGAACCTATTTGCAAACGCTATGCCGATGTTATTGTTTTAAAAATTGCAACTGAAACTAGAGGCTCTCAAGAGCCTGTGTCGCTCACCTGTATTTACTGATGCTTTGGAAATCATGTAAAATAAGGTTAAGATCATAATTAATAGTATTAGATATTAGATATTATAATGATATCTAAGATAATAACAAAAAAACTGCAAAATTTTTGTAAAATTACTAACTCAGGGGCAGCAACCCAACAACGGGTTGTCAGATTCGTCTGAAAATTTCAGGGCAGATAAATCTAAATCTGATGAACATTTTTGCCACCTGTCAGATTTGCTCTAAATGCTTTAGTTTCAGAGATATAAACCAAAAACTGCATTTTACCCCTATGTTCTATTTTTAACCAAGTTGGCCATGATGGTTGGAAGGCGGGGTCATCGGACAAATTTTTTAAACTAAATACCCTAATAATGATTTTGGCTAAGTATGGTTAAATTTGTCTCAATAGTTTCAGAGAAGAAGATTTTTGTAAAAGATTACAAAAATTTACGAAAAATTGATAAAAATTGACTATTAAGGGCAATAACTCCTAAAGGGGTCGACTGACAATTTTGGTCATGACAACTTATTTGTAGATCTTACTTTGCTGAACATTATTGCTGCGTAAAGTTTATCTCTATCTATAATAATATTCAAGATAATAACCAAAAACTGCAAAATTTCCTTAAAATTGCCAATTCAGGGGCAGTAACCCACCAAACAGGTTGTCAGATTTGTCTGAAAATTTCAGGGCAGATAGATCTTGACCTGATAATCAGTTTTACCCTATGTCAGATTTACCATAAATGCTTTGGTTTCAGAGATATAAGCCAAAATCTACATTTTACCCCTATGTTCTATTTTTAGCCATGGCGGCCATCTTGGTTGGTTGGCCGGATCATCGGACACATTTTTTAAACTAGATACCCTAATGATGATTGTGGCAAAGTTTGGTTAAATTTGGCCCAGTGGTTTCAGAGGAGAAGATTTTTGTAAAAAGCTAACGACGACGGACGACGGACGACGACGACGACGACGGACGACGGACGACGGACGACGGATGCCAAGAGCTAAAAAGACTACAGAACTTTTATTCTTATTCGGATCCATAACAAAAAGAAATTAATGCACAAGAGCTCGGAGAAATCTACAAAATCAAAATACAATAAAATTCCGCGAAAGTCCATTAATGCTTTTGTCGCATTTAAGTCATTTCAAAACATGACGTCATACAAATGAAAACGCTAAAGCTGAAGGTTTTTCCGTTACGTGAACCATCGAAATTCGTATAATATTACATCAAAATGCATTTTTGAGGTAGGTGTTGTTTTATTTTCTATTTTATTGCATTATTCGCATATTTACTGATTTCAGCAAGTCAACATGGCGGCTCCTTAGTTACGAAATGTCAACTTTGGATTTGACGGTAGCTTACGAGAAAACATGTAAACTAAAATGGCAAATGTTGGGTTTGAGAATTAAAAGAATTAAGCACATTTTTTTCTAGCGGTTGTTTACGAAATAATTCATGCAAGCTACAGATTTATTAGAATGTTTTAGCTTTATCTAACAGGGAGTAAAAAAGAACAGCCACACACACGGCATACCCACCCTCGCTTCAGTTTTTTAATGACCGTATTTGTCCTATTAGAATCGAAATAATGGCTTTCATGAATTATTTCTTAATTATTTAAAACTTACCAACCTTTAATTGCATTACAGCGTATTTCCCCCCTTTCTTTGCCCTGCAAGAAACTTTCATAGGAGCCGTGGATTGCGGAATATCGTCCGCATATTTCCAAAATGTTCACGTAAATTGATGACGTAATGTGTTAAAACAGTTATTAACCAATCAAATCGGTGTATATGGTTTAATCTGCACGGCTCGGGATGACCCTTTAACCCGAACTCCTACGTCGTTCTGGTTAATTAGGGTCACCGACGCAGAATAAATCATATATACCGACTTGCTTGGTCAATAACTATAACATAAAACAAAATGTGCCCATAGTACACGGATGCCCCATCCGCACTATCAATTTCTATGTTCAGTGGACCGTGAAAATGGGGTAAACACTCTAATTTGGCATTAAAATTAGAAAGATCATATCATAGGGAACATGTGTACTAAGTTTCAAGTTGATTGGACTTCAACTTCATCAAAACTACCTCGACTAAAACTTTAACCTGAAGCGGGACAGACGGACGGACGAACGGACGGACGGACGGACGAACGAACGAACGGACGCACAGACCAGAAAACATAATGCCCATAAATGGGGCATACAAAAATATACATACACTAGTTGTTTAACTTAGTAAAGTGTTTTTAATCACATGCAAAATTAGTCAAAGATTAATATGTATAAACTCACAAAACGCTAAATCTGTTCTGCAGTAACCAATTAAATTGTATTGATGAGAACAGAAACATTCCTTGATAGTATATAATTCGTAAAAGTTTCAGCTCAAAATTTCATACTAGTCTTCCATTCAGCCTTTTAAAAATACTAAAAAAAGTATCTTAAAAAAAGAGAATAAAGAAAGGAAATTAACTCTGAAAGCGATACCGTGAACTTTGATGTGACGTATATTTTATCAATCATTATGACTATAGGATAGTTCCACAATTGTTGGTGTTCGGGCTCAATGCAAGATGAACGTTCCTATTGCCTTTATCCACATCCTCCAATGCTCATATACATATATTTTTATTAGTTCTGGATTTCTCAACACACAAATAAATGGGCAAGTGAATGTAAAAATCAAATAAAAAAAATCCAAAACTACATTTGACGGCATTAACAGTTGGATTTTCACAAACCATTTGTTGAAAGACGCAGAATTGTCTGAATATAAAATTTTGTTTATCTGGTCATAATTTTCTTCGGTTATTTTTGTTTTTCTCCTGATGCAAATCAAAATTTTGGATAAAATATAAACATCAGAAATTGATAATTAACGCTTTAAAGTAAATATATTACCAAAAAAACAAATAAACCTATGAGAGTTCTGCTTCTATTGGTACCAATTTTGATAAAAATCTTACATGAAATAGTCCCTAAATATTTTTTATGAAAAAAACGTAAATTTTCATGATATATGGGCGTTTTTCAATAAAAACGTGATTTCTTGTCCCAGCCACTTTAAAAAAATGTGTTTGATCTTTACAAGTAATTTCTTGTGTAGTCAGTACATTGAATTAGATTTAACATTTTTATCCAAAGAAACATACTATTTTTAGAGGGATTAATAAGATATTGATTCCTGAATGGTTCAAAATAACCAAAATGTCATGTCCCTAGACCTCCAATCCAACATTCATACTCTAAAATATTGTAAAAAAAGGTAGAAATAAATGTTATTTTTACTTAACATAAGTTCTTTAATTATTTAAAAGTATGTTTAGAGCCAGCATATTTTAATAAACAGTTTTTGACAAAGGATTTTTAATTTAAGAAGGTGTGTCCCTGACATTCCTGACAAAATGTCCACTACGAAACGAAGTCATTATATTTTGCTAATAAACAGTTTTATAAAATCAATGTTTGCAAGAGATATAAACATAAGGGTCTTACAATAGAAGTGATGCTTTTATAACGGCAGTTAAATTGTTGGCAAAAAAAAATTGAGCACATCAAATGGACCAGAGTGATACCGTATTTTTTATAATTTCCACTACGAAATGGGTCAAATCTACTTCAGTATCTGGTTTTAAAATTATGAAAAAATGTAAGTGTACAGCTCAGCATGTGCTTTGATGAATAGAATCATTTTTGTTACTATTGCAATATAAGGATTGTGCGGAAAAAAATAAAACATGTGAATATGTACACTACGTAACGGTCAATTACGAAACAAGTATGGGAGAAAAACGTTTCGTAGTGGACACTACCACTACCATGCAGTCGTTTTTTACTCTTTTTTCAATCATTCGTGCAAAACAAATAACAAGGGTTAGTTTCATGTAATTTTCAGTATGTTTCTATCAACATAGAATAGGGTTAATGTCAACTACGAAACTTTTTGTCCACTACGAAACGGTTTTTGTCAACTACGAAACTCATCAAAATGTCCACTACGTAACATGAGTTGTACCTTCATATGTGAAGTACTGTCTAATCGTTATCGATAAAAAAACGGTTCTCCAATTCAGAAAAAATTAGATCTTTCTAGTATATAAAGTAAAACAAACTGGAATGTCAATAGGATACATTAAAATGCAATAAGATGTGCGTTTAGAAGCAGTTTCGTAGTGGACAAATGTCCCCTACGAAACAGTATATAAATTATGAAAAATATATCATTTTGAAGAGTAATTAAGATTGTACTTTTTATTTACAAACAGTTCTATAATAGAGGTATTCAAAATAACTCTTGAAATAACATTTTAGACAAGTTGATTTTCTATTTTTTTTAGGTCTGAAATTCACACTTTTATTGAAAAACGTCCATATATAACAACAAATTGTAGGTCACAAATCCTTCTGACCATTAGATTTTACTGGCTTGACGGTTTTTGAAGTAACGTTCCTAAATGTTCTAAAACTTATCTTCCAAAATATACATGTATGTACTTCCAATACTTCAATTTCAAAGAGCATTTGAACTCAATTTCATACTTAATACAGGAGATTAACTCATAAAGTTACAATGTAGCGTCACTTTTGTATTTAGTTAAAGTTTTAATTTCATTTTTTTAATCTTGGTAAATTTGACAAATGCACGTGTATGGTCGAGCTCGTACTAGACCGTAAGAGTATGCTCATACGGTACGAGCATACGTTCGAGTATACTTATACGGTCCAGACCGTACGGTCCAAATACTCATATTGTCTGGAACATATATACATGTAGCATTGTTGAAATAAAATCTTTATACTTGTACTCATCACGGGTAATACACAATACAGAACGGCATCCGCGTATAATTTATTCAATTCATCTTTCATTCTGAAACAAATACATTTTCTTTTGAAAACAAAACAAACATGCAAATCAATGAGTGATGGAAATCTGCTGAGCACCACAAAATGCACGAATGTGTGGAATTCTTTATCATTATTTTGATTTCAAACAAGAACATTATGGTTCAAAGTCTATTTTGAGATTTACGGATCGTTTTGGCTGCTGTGGAGCCTAACAGACACTGAATGAAAATCATTCTTATGTTTTATAGATATTTGCAAAGGAAATTTAAATGTCAAATATAGGCTCCAAATTATGTCAGTTTCTCCAGCATATACATAAAGAGAACGCTATGTTGGAGTTTCTTGTGGATGAACAAATGTTTACTAAAGAATAAAAAGAGCACCATAGCTAGATAACTTTTCAGAAATGTTGTCTGTATGGTGGATAGAAAATCGCAATACAAAGATCAAATTTATGGGGATCAAAAGCAGATACTATAATCTTTTCATTTATCAAAAATATAATTCAAGCTGATAAGAAATACTTTCCGAGAACAAAAGTCCATGCTTTTTATTGGATCTATATATACTATTGGGAGTAAAAAACAGCGAATTGATCTTTTGATAATAAAAAAAAAATGTTTGGACTTTAACGGTGCTTTTTTGTGGACTTTAGCGGAACTTGTTATTGTGGACTTTAACGGTGTTTTTATGTGGACTTTAGCGGAGGTCATTTTGTGGACTTTAGCGGAAAGTTTGTGGACTTTGACGGCGTTGTGGACTTTAGCGGAAAATTGTTGTGGACTTTAGCGGTGTTGTGGACTTTAGAGGAATTGTGGACTTTAACGGTGCCACAGTGCATAAATAGAAATATTTAATCAAATTAATGTGATAATACACACGCTTGCAAAAAAATAATGGATGAAGTAATTGTTTCACATGAATTACAAGTTCAAATGTTGATACTGCTGTTCGTATAGTTTTCATTAATTTTCAGCCCTTTTATGTTGGTCATCAATTTTGTAATAAATTGCACGTGTAATTTTTCCGCCATACATGCGCACAAATTATTTTCGATTCAATCGTACTAGTTTAGATCGATCTCTGCGTTCACATTTAAAGTTAGATCGGTTCACTTTAAATCGATTCAAACTAAACTACCTCTTTTGGTGTTTTAGTTTAGACCGATTCAAGATCGATTCAAAGCGTTCACCTTGGGCTTAAATCGATCTAAAGTGAACCGATCTAGTTTGAATCGATCTAAATGTCCAAGTGTGAACGGGGTCTTACTTAAGCAAGAGATATTTTTTTCTGTCACACAATTGGATAAAACCATGCATTGTTTGCATCCTAGTTGTTCAACTACACAAAGTCTTGTAACGGACGGCTCATTTTGTATTCCTATGATTATCGGAGAATAGCTTAAATCAAAATCTAAAAATCTTAAGTAGGAACAACTAAGGCAGTAAGGTAACCATTTATTTTTCTCATCTTTGTCTTTATGTATTTATGGATAGTTATGTCATTGGGATACCACATCTCTTTATTTTTATATCAGTTTATACTAGAGAATGGATACGCGTTGTGTGATGTAAAAGAGAAAGAGAAGTAACTCTATATTCACATTGTAAAAAGTTTTAATGTGTTTTCTCCCAGTTTGTGTACAACGTAAAAAAGGACAATGCAAAAATGAATAATCGACATTAATGGTCAAAGCACTTTCAAGTCTCACTGGACTGGAAGAAACAAAACTATTGTAAAAAATATGTAAATAATATTCTAATTTATTTTTAATAAACCCCTTTTAAAGCTGAACGAAATTGTATCTCCTACAGCAACGCCTGATTCCAAAGGTTTGGTGTTAAACACACATATCGCATTTTTCAAATAACAAAGAATACCGGATGTACAGTAAATTTAAGCGAGAGACAACAAAGATCACTCTTTACAATTACAGTAGGTGGCTTTTTTTAATGAATAATGCAACAAACTAATAGTTATTGTGCAGTATCAATCAATTTTACCATGTACACGCGCACAAACAGTAGCAAATGTTTACATGCATTTAACTACACAGGGAAAGTCACACCATTGTTTTTCTATTCATTTGTTGACAACTGTTGAAAGACGGACTTAACAAAGCAATTTCGGTGACTTCCTGCTTTTGTCTTCAATTTTCTCGTGGAATATTTTGATGCAACTAATACTTTAACCGTGGGTAATTTCTCTGCTTTCCTGTTAGCGTGAAAAGCCAAATCAATGATTAGTTTATAGGTATCAACAGTCCAGCAGTCGTCACTTTTCTGTTAACCTTTCTTATCATTGATATGTGAATTTTCTGTAAATTTACTGTTTATAAAATGTGGACTTATTCGAAACACGGAGGTTTTTCTACCCCAACCATAGATTGTCTGAGCCGTTTTTGGCACAATTTTTCTGAATTGTGTTTTATTATGCTCCAACTTTGTATTTAATTTGACCTTCCAACTGATTAGAAAAAGAAATTCTTTATTTGACCAACCATGAACCGTTGGGGTTTTAAATTTCATATAATAATTATAATGACTTTTTATGACAATTTAATAATAAAATACAACATAATAGAACAACGAATAGTCCGTGCATGCACATGAAAGAGAAAAGTTAATAGGGGAAACAATTATCTTATATCTTGAGGATAATTTTCCTTTCAACAGTATCTTATAAACTTTCAATATTATGTTGATAAGAGTTGAAAAAAAGAAGCCTCAACTGAATCCATATAAGGGTAATTTTATTCGAAAACACACGTCTGGCGCACCACATTGCAAGCCTTATAATTTGTTTCAATGTCCTTTAAAAGTTTAATGAAGTGTATAATTCAAGAAGTTGTGTATCGTATTCACCTGTTTATACTCACAATATAGTATGAAGCTACAACATATGTGTAATCTTAAATTAGGACAATTTTACCCCAAAAAAAGGGATATTCGTTGTTGGAGATACTTGGGATCTTTAAGATACATAAGCATAAATTCCACTGAAAAAAAATCCACGAAAATATAGAATATTGATCTTTTAAAATTATTAATCGGCATCTCTGCTTCTGGCAACAGTATTTTGGAACAAAATCATATAAATGGGCAATTATCTCAAAGAGAAAGTAGAGTACACCTTCGAACATTTAGGTTTGTTTAATTTGACTATTGTGTCCGGAAAACGTATAAAACAAAGAAACGTGATGTATTTTCGCTTCAAATTTGATTATCTGTTTATATATATTTAATCTACGTTGTTGATAAAATAACATTAAGAGTTATAGTATCAAAAATTAAATATATGGGTCAAGTGAAATACCTTTGTAAAGAGATATAACTACAGAAAAAGTGTGTTTGAAATGAAAGCTTCGTGCTGCTACAAATGTGTAACTAAAAGTGTATTTCTTACAGGTATTTTTTTGTTGTCGCTCATTTTTTTAATAAAAAATTTAGCTAAAATAATTATTTAATTCATGAAATATATAGAAAAAAAGAAGAAAGTTCAGTTACTGTAACACTTCTTAATTCTTTACCAAAAGCCCATTACGACAGATCTTACTTTTGGATCTTAAAAAGGCATAACTTAAAATCTCATTTGTGTGTGTGTTATCTAAGGTAATAAGTCTTCAATCTCTAAAAAAATTTACTCTGCCCTTCCATGAAATTTTTATGATAAATATATATGTTTTTGTGGTTTTTGAATTTTTGAAAATTCCCTCTGACAACAGATCAGATCAATAATTTCATGTTGACAAAAGGCTTAAAAGTGATGTAAATTATGCTTAATTGTTCATAGATATATTTGATCTTTAAATACAGCTTTTATATCTTACTGGGGCCCGCCATTGGAAAACGCGTTCAGGCTAAAATGATCATATGCCATTTTTAAAAATCGTTTATCAAAATTTGCATCAAATTATTTTCCATAAACAAATTTAGAATTTTAAAACTATTACAAGCTTAGAAACTTTCGAAGTAACCTCCATCCCCCTTTTCCCCGCAAAAACAGTATTGTTGTCATCCTTTTGATAAACATTAAATTGTTACAAATGATTATGATTTAAGCTGCTAAGGACACGCCATTCTTGCGCGCACAAACAAGATTGATTGAAATTCATTTGGCTGAATAAAAAGATACAAATACAAATAAATAAATACAAATATTTTATCAGCACAAACTCATCAACAATAAATGGTTAAGGCTCATGACATATTAATTACATAATTGATCATACATAATAAGTATTGTAAACAATGATTATTATATTAATATGAAATATTATAAACAATGACTATGCATTAAAGACATATTGACAATTCTATAGTGTTTGCTCAGCTTTACGCAGGTTCAAACTGTCTGAAATGAAAGAGGAAGTCAATTTTAGGATTGTGTATGAATTATTATTTAAGGAGGTAGACCTTGGTTCAGGGAGATAAGTCTTTAAATCAGTTATGCGTTTGTAAAAGTCAAGTTTCATCAATGTATTTTAAGAATTTACCTGAAACAGATTGGAAATGTAACCTAGAAGCTTAGAATATATTTATGAAAATGGTCGACACAAACGTACTGATGATTTTTAGAGTTATTTCCCTTAACCTAGGTCTACCTCCTTAATAAAAAGTTTATATTATTTTCATTTTTGTTTTAAATTTTGTATGATCATCGATTATATTTGAAACTTTTTGGTAAAATATGGCCCTTTTAGTTGAGTATTTTTCACAATGTAAAAGAAAATGTTTTTCATTTTCAATTTGACCAGAATTACATACAGAGCAGTATCTCTTATTTCTGGGAATATTTAGATGTCTCCCTCTTTCAATCGTAAGTATATGAGCACTTATACGGATCTTACATATTGCAGCTCTGCCACTTCTGTTTTTTAAGATATCTACATAGGGTGGTCTTCGACCCATTATGTAGACACTCTTGAAAAAGTCTAACTTCTTTGATTCAAGTATATTTGCATTTTGAACTTGCAATTGGTCATTAATTCTTTGTTTAATGGAATTTAAATTACCTTTAACATAATTAAAGTTATTAATGATATACGAAATTCCAAGTCCATTTAAAAGACTCTTTATCTTTATGACCCATGGGTTTGAATCTACAGATTTAGTGAATATATCATATGCCAAAGAATTGTCCGAAGAAACTATATGGTTCAGGAAGTTGAATATTGAATATAATATTTTATTTTTCAAGGGAATCCTATTAAGTTCGGCTCGACATCCATCATTAGATGCCTTACAATGAACCCCTAATATATCTTTGATAAATTTAACATGAAGTTTTTCAAACGGATCAGAATCTCTAAAATGTGAGTCCACCCCCCAAATTTCACTACCATATGTAAGAATGGGAGTAACTAAACAATCAAACAATTTTTCAAGAAGTCTACATGGGTTGTTGAGACCTATAGTTTTCTTTATCTTATAGTATGCCTTCCTGGCTTTTTCCATTCGAGTATTCACAGCAAGACAAACATTGCCATTATACTTTAAAACAAATATAAGATATGTATCTTGAATACCATACGATTTGGCACACAAACTATAATCAGGATGCTAAGGCTGCCCCTAATTTATCTACTAAACTCATCTAAAAAGTGTTCACAATCGGAATCACCTGATATTTTATTGTTACAAAGTCAGTATAAAAAGTTCTTTATTTTATATCTATGCTCACTAGTTTTATGCAAAACCTTTTACAGTTTTATTTTTGAAGTCATTGTTGTAGGCCGTACTGTGACCTATCATGGAATTTTTGTTTACACCTACGTCAATTAGTTTCTTGTGAATAGTTGTCCCATAGGCAATCATACTACATGTTCTTTTCTATATAGATATTGTATTGCACCGTATGTTGATGGTCATGCAAAACAATCATAGTCCGGAATATTATATGCAAAAAACAAAGAAAAAAAAGAAGAAAAAAAAAGACACAAAATAGACTTAGCTTTGCTTATATGAAATATTTCATCCACCAAATGGTGTATTTTCTATCAATTACAACAAATGTTCTGCATCAATGATCTTGAATATTTGACACTTTTTACTAAATTATAAAGACACATAAAAAGGACATAGGTGCACATAACAAGGACCTTTTTTTTCTAATCACCGGCACAATTTCGTTTTAAATTAGTACTACTTTTGCAATAAACACAATCGTTGACATATACCTCGCTAGGTACGTTTGACGTAATAGAAAAGAAATTCAGCAACAGAACGGTTGTTTTATTGCCGTTCTGATACAATGTAAACAAACACACCAGCACAGAACATTCTATCGCAGGACAAACTTACCCATTGTGTGTACATTGCATCATTGCGATCCTTCCTTAAAAGTTGTATTCAGAACTTCTTATCAAACACCTACATTTGAACAGACATATCAATTCAGAAGGGGGAAACAGGATTTACAACAAACCAAAGGAAGATTTTCAAAAAAATTATGAAATAAAAGTCAGAGCAAGATCTCCGATGACATATCTGGCATGTAGGCTAAATGTGAGCTTTTAACAGCTATTTCCTGTGTCGTCCTTGCCATATCATTTTTGGTGGAGGTTCATTAAGGTTTTCTCTTGTCCGTCCATACGTCACGAAATTGGTTTCCGTTCTCTAACTTATATGTTTCTCAACCAAATATATGAAATGTATACACTATGCTTTGTACCACTAAACACAGATCAACTTCAAACTAAGGTGGCGTCTCTTTCATCGTTTGTGAGTTAGGTCGCTTAAAAATGGAAAAATGGCTATATTAGCCGATTCTTTATTCTTAACTTACTTTGCCGCAGCCAAATGGTCTGAAACGTTAAACATTCCTTGTATATACCAAACACATTTCAAGTATGAATTTGGGTGACGTCACTTCCACCGTTCTTGTGTTATGCCCCTTCATAGATGAAAAAATAAATTGACGAAATTCCCGTTTCCGCTCTTTAACTTTAATTTGTCTCAACTAATTGTCATGAAACTTATACACAATGCGTATTACAACCAAACAGTGATCAAGTTCAAATGTGGGTGGCGTCACTTCACCGTTCTTGAGTTATGTCCCTTTAAAAACGGAAAAAATGGCGAATTTGCCGTTTCCGCACTCTAATTTTTACTTTGACTCAACTTAATGTTATGAAACTTATACACAATGTTTGTTACCACCAAACACAGATCAAGTTCGAATTTGGGTGGTTTCACGTTCACCATTCTCACGTTCCACGAGGAAACTTTGAAATTAAAATTATTTTAAACGTGATAGGAATGAAACATGTTTAATAGTGATACTATCTATAATCCTCATTATATAATCTTTCGTTGGCAAATTTGCAAGAAACGATGTCAAATAGGTTTTGTTAAATCCAGCTCTTTTTATATGAACCACATGGCCAGTCTATACTGTACTTATCAGAAATAATGTATGGATGCATCTGTTGATCAGTGTATGTCAATTTCAAAGTTCGCCTACAAAGTTTGAAAGCTGAGTCAATAAAATTTTAAAAATTTCAATGAGGGGGTGAAAACCCTTAACATAGATCCTCATGTCTTGTTGATTGGATTATATATATGACAGCATTCATGACGTATAGATTCTCATCGAGACAACTATTTCATTTTCTATTTGGAAAGCCACAATTTGGACAATGACCGCCAGAGTTTTGTCTTAATATTTTTGGTCAATTTACAAATATTTTCATTCAAAACTGGTACTCCAATAATAGTCATTAGTATTTCTTAATTCTGATTGATTTTAAAATTTCTGAAATATATTGTAAAGAACCGAACTAACTGCTGAATATCTTATATAGGGTTTAAATAAAGGCAACAGCTAGTAGTATACCGCTGTTCAATAGTCATAATTCGATTGAGCAAAAACAAATCCGGGTAACAAACTAAAACCGAGGGAAACACATCAACTATAAGAGGCAAACAACGGAACAACAGAAACACTACTACAACAATAGCAAACGCCAACATACATAGAAACGGACTGTCTGATAACAACTGCCATATTGCTCACTTGGTACAGGACATTTTAAGAAAAAAGTGGTGGGTTGAACCTGGTTTTATGGCTTACCAAACCTCCCGCTAATATGGCAATGTTAAAAATACCGCTAAAATGACAACACTACGTGACAGGAATACAGTACAAACAAACGCAAGAACACTCAGCACAGAGAAATACATAAATAACTAATATAATAGTACACTACAACATGTAAACCACAGAATAACAACAGACAGCTCCCATGTACACCACAATAGAATTATGAACTGTGAGTCACACGAATGTATCAACGCCACAAAAAGTGACGTCTCAGGTAAATTTCTAAAAATAGAATATAAAATTGGGATTAAGTTTGTATTGGTGTTATTTTATGTATTTTCTAACCATTACAAGAATATTAATATAGAATTGTGTTAGTAATGGTGTAATTATTTGTATTTTCTAAGCATGTCGGTTTTTCTTCTAAATCAAAACTGTTTAAAACAAATAAATCCTGTACATATAGTTGCTTTAAACTAAACGTCATATAAATGAACTAGCTGATTAATTATCTTAACTTTTACATACATATAGAAAATAAAAATAGAATTCAAATCACAAACGATAAGACATAACACAATATCTATCCAGACTTACAAACGAAACATCATAACTAAATACATGAATGTTGGATGTATAAATACCGAGACACGTCTAATAGCAATGCAAATTCAAACCGGAAAACAGTCATATTCGGGAATAGGTCACGTTCGGTACTTAGCAGACCAGACGACGTAGATGGTAAACCACAATCTAAGACGTGGTAAAATGTCGTTAGTTAGTTTAGACACAGACACTCAGCTCAGAGAAATGCATAAATAAATAATATAACAGTACATTAGAACATGTAAACCGCAGAACAACAACGGGCACCTCCCATGAATTTACTACAGCACACCATGTGGTTATCTGTTTTAAAAATTAAGCATATCTCAATCTGAAATATACCTGCTCTCCAGAGCCACTAGGTCCTCAAGACAACTGTACTTCTTTACAACACATGTCTTGTCGAAAGGTTTTCAATTACATTTGATACGGTGATTTTCCTTTTCAGCAATGGCTCATACCAAACGTTCCTTAAAAACCTCATGTATTTGTCGGGTCAAAAATTTAAAAAAATGTTGGTTTTATTCGCTCTCCAATATAAAAAAAGAAGATGTGGTATGATTGCCAAAGAGACAACTCTCCACAAGAGATCAAAGGACACAGAAATTAACAACGATAAGTCACTGTACGGCCTTAAACAATGGGTAAAACCCATACTGCATAGTAAGCAATAAATGGCCCCGATATGACAAATGTAAAACGATATAAACGAGAAAACTAACGGCTTGATTCATGTACAAAATAATGAACGAAAAACAAATATGGTATACAGCAACAAACGACAACCACTGAATTACAGGATCCTGACTTGGGACAAGCACATACAGAATGTGGCGGGGTTAAACTAGTTTGAAAGCGCCAACCCTCCCCTAACCTGGGACAGTGGTGTAACGGTACAACATAAGAAAAAAAAACACAATAAAAATCAGTTCAAAAGGGCTTAACTCATCAGATGGATACAAAGCAAAAATACATCTAACAAAAACACAGAGTGGACGTGGCAGGGTACGTATACATCCCCACAACCAAAAGACATTAGATACAGATTTGAGAGTATTCGCAGTTACTGACAGCTAGTTCAAAGCCAATGTCAACTTATATAATTGTTATTTGGATGGAGAGTTGTCTCATTGGCACTCACACCACATCTTCCTATATCTAATTATAGAAAAAATCATGCATCTAAGACTAAAATGTTTGTATTGAGGTTTCATTTTCAACTCTTTCGGCCTCGGGCATCATTGAAGATACATACATCGTTGAAATGCACATTGAGAGTAGACAGAAATGGTACCGTTAATTTTATTGGGATACAAGCTTTCAAATACACTGGATTCTCTGAAACGGCCCTGTGTACTGAAATCATGAAGGGTTACAAGTTGGTCAATATCAAAGCCTTGGAATGAGTAAAATTATTCCTTTAGAAATATTCGAATGTCTTTTACACAAAAAGAAATCAAAGTAAACTATCCTATACACTACGTTTTGTCATGCAGACATTTTGCCACATTTAAATACCGTACATAGGAAAATAACAGTTTCCATCTTGTAACACTAAAGGAACATACGTTCATTTGTGTCGATATTATCAATTCAAACGTTTTATTTGGCCTCCACGATTATCGCTCTCGACCAGACTTGATATTTAGGTTTTCAATCAGATTTTCGTATTGTACGTTTGAATGAAATGGCACGATTTTACATGCCTAAATTGATTCCTATGGTCTCAAAAAGTGGTTAAAATAAAATAAATCTGTAAAATATACAAACTAAAGTAAGTATACAACTGACATGACAGTCACGAATCCTCTGGAGAATAAAGCATGCCTTTAGGGATCTTTAGTTGGATCTCTGTTGAACCACGAGCATGCAATCTGGATAGGCCTAGTTATGATTCCGGCAAACACACCTGGTATATAAGTATGCAAGCAGTTGTAGTTGAAGTGTTCTTCATACCTGCGCTTGATGAGGTTACCTCTAAAGAATTATGAAATATTGCTCAAGTATTTGTTTTTTCGTAAACTGTTGTTGTTGTTTTTTTATATAAATCAGGTCGTTAGTTTTCTCCATTGAATTGCTTCATATTTTTCATGTCGGGGTCTTTTATGGTAGACTATACGGCATGGGTTTTCTCATTGTTGAAGGCCGTACGATTGATGATAATTGCTTACATTTGCAAACTTGAGGCATATGGAACAGTTAAACAGTATGTGATACGGAATGAAAGGCCATTGCTTTTGTTGTTATATCTTACAATACCCAGATCCAAATACAAAACAGATTCGTAATAAAGACAGAATGAGTTTTTGTACAATTTTTAACACAACTATTGAATACAAATGTAGGCATACAACACTCTTGTATAATATAATTGTTACATATATACATTAGTATAATGCGTTTGATAAACATTCAAGTTTAAGTCAACAAAAGTTCGAAAGAGTACAAATTATAAGATATATAAATATAGAAATATATTGATTGAAATATTTCAATTTGCCAAGAAATCATTTAAAGCTTTTAATGTTAAATGAATACTAGTATTTAAAATGTTGTCAAATATAACTGTGTCATGACATTAAAATAGCAGAATTTGGAAATGAACTCTTCTTCTCCTATAAAGTTAAAAGCCTGCTAAGTGCTTCTGTAAAATGGGCATTCTTATAATTCCCGCTTCTTATGTACTTAAATGGAAAGTATACAATCGAGAGACAAGATAAAGTGGAATGATGTCCTGATAAGAATTAAAATCATTTTAAACTAATACTTGTTTATATTTCGGAATATATTCCAATTTCTTTAAAAAGGGTAAACAAATGTTTGAACTGGAAAATATTATTTAAATCATACAAATTATTTGTATTGAATTGTTTTCTCCGAAAATTGGAAGTACAAGAATTACAGAAAATCACAAACAAAAACAAGCAGCAATAAACATAAAAATGTAAAGTACCACTAAGCACCATATAGATGTTTTAGACAGCTGACATTTAAAATATATAGATATTAAACATGTTAGAAATAAAATTGAAATATCACAAAAATCAAAAACTTAAAAATGATCAAGAATAAACATTCATCAAAAAGGAAACATCATGGACACAAGGATCGGTACCACGTACATGTATGGCAGAACTGTGAATTTGACAACACCACTACCTGAAAAAAAATCAAACAGAAGGTTAATTAAAATTAACTTATACAATATAAAAAAGGAGATGTGGTATGTTTGCCAATGAGACAACTATCCAACAATTTTCAAATGAAGTGGATTTAAGCAAATATAGGCAACCGCACAGCCTTCAACAATGAAAAAATCCCATACCGTATAAACGGCTATAAAAGGCCTACTATACGATATGGGTATAAAAAATATTAAACAATTCAATTGAGAAAACTAACGGCCTTATTTATAACAAAACAGTTTTTGAAAAACAAATATGACAGATATGAACCAACGACAACCACTGAAGTACAGGCTCCTAACTTGTGACTATTTATAATCTATAATCCAGTTTTTAAGTTTCCATTATGTACACAAAATTTATCTATACTGCTTGTAAGCCAAATAATCGGTTTGTAAAGCGCGAAAATCTATCAATCCGATGTACGGATACAGTGACAATAAGGGGTACAGAAATACCAGCTTATTTCGTAGCATCAGGGTGGCCCATTTTATTTCGTTCAGATTTTGCGTAAACAATATCTAACAAGAATCTGTAGTTTATAAAGGATCGAAAATTCAGTTGCGTTTACAAAACGACTGAACTAAAATATAATGATATTCAGATTCTACTCTGACTTGAAGATGTGTTTATTGTCGGCAACAGATTGACAAGTTTGTTTATCTAGCCACAAATAAGTTAATATGAACACATGCCAATCATTTACCGCCCATGCAATCCATCCGAGTTAGCCTGTGAACCTTGCCAGCAGATGATTTTTAGCAATATTTTATGTGTTTCCTTTATTTCACGTAACACCATAACATTTTGATAAAAAAATTAAAGAATTTTAGTCTTTGAATCTCGCTGTTGGAAGAAAAGAAAAGAGTGGCATCATATATAAAATACCTTTATTTATTGTAATACCGTATGGATAAGAGCAAACCGTTATTAGATAAGGGAAAATAGGTTAAAATATTAAAGAATATTTACTAAATAAAATAAAAACAAAGAAAAAATGTTTTTAGAAATAACTGAGGTCCATTACCCAAGCGCTTGTAGTTTTTGGCTTACAAAGACACTAAAATTAACACAAAACTGAAAGTTATACATTATGCATAGGTTGAATATGTTTTGGGGACCAATTTCATCAGAGACTGGCAGTTTTAGCTGATTGTTTCAAGATTCATTTTATTGTCATCTTTCTTACTGAGGTAAACATATTCATGAAATAAATTCTAATAAAAACCCACTGACGGCCATGCTTTTCACACCGCTTTCACAACGTAATTCAGGGTCAGATTGTTCTTTCATAAAATAATACGAAATTATATTTCCTTTTTTCAATAATACTCCCTATCGCATAAAGAATTAGCATGAATGTAAAATGTGTCATTATATATCCACGTCTTTTTTTTCAGGCAAAACGGTATTTTGTACACGAAAAAAATATGCAATGTATTACCCTAAACCAGGGAAGGATAATTTTGTATTGTTAAATACTTAAAGAAAAAAACAATAAATATGTAGATGTTGTGAGATTCATTCTTTCATTTTTATGATGTATTTTCAAAAGTTGAGCAGTAAAATTCTATTATATATGTCAACATTTTACATGGATGCAGCATGACGATCCACACGTTAAGTTTGTCCTTACTTTGATTTTCCCACAAATGTCAACATGCCACTACTTTTGACATCAGTTGAATTGAAAAGTTTTAGTATTCAATCTAAATTTCGTTTGTTGTCAATGCAACATATTTGGGGTATAATTTAACAATTCAAAAGTACTGTCCGTACTTTAAAATAATTGATATATTTTTTTTTAACCATGGGCAAAATGTTGGCCCTGTTGAAATTTTGAGAAAATCACAAAACCAAAAGATTTGCCTTCTGTCATAGAACTTGACATATATCTAAGAACAAGTTTGCACAAACAATGATTAGTTATCCATAATTCTATCGGAACGGTACTTTTCAAAAAATCTTACGTGCTGCACAGACTCCGTCCTTATTTACCAAATGCGTGGACTTGCATCCGCATGTTAATGCCGTGGAATCGCATTCTGCATTAGAGTCTGTACACTGATCAGTTGGTTGTCCAGCTGTACATGTTCCGTTCAACGCAATTTCTAATTAAAAAAAAAAAAAATATCATTCTGAATAAATTTCAAAGAAACTGAAAAAATTGACGAATTCACTTTTAAAGTTGGTTCAAAATTGTTTAAGATTGCAGCATAAAGACAACAATAGTTTAATGACTTGTCATAAAAACTTATTAAGTCCGTTTCTTAGCATAATCCAGATAGATCCTGAAAAAAATCAACAGATGAATTTTATCAGTGTCACATGGTTTGATTTTCCCTGGCTTCACGTAATACCACAAAATATTGCCTAAAAAAAAATTGAAATAATTTCAGTTTTTTTTTATCTTTCTTTAAGAAAATTAGAATAAAGCAGAAAAAAAATAGTGACAGTTATTGTAATATCGTACGGATAAGAGCAGAACATTATTAAAAAAGGAAAATAAGTTAAAATATTAAAGAATATTTACAAAACAAAATCAAACACAAAAACAAAATATTTAGAAATAACGGAGGTCCATTACCCAAGCAGCTGTAGCTTTTGGCTTACAAAGACACTAAGATAAAACAAAACTGCAAGAAAGTCATCATTTATAGGTTGGTTATGTTTTGGGGACCAATTCTATCAAAGATTGGCGTGTTTTAGATGTTTGTTTCCAGAATCATTTTATTGCCATCTTCAGATTTGACGTACACATATTCATAAAATGAATTCCAGTAAAAGCCCTCTCACGGCTATGGAAGCCGGTACGTGTCATGCGGAATTGTTTTTTTTAGTTTTATGTCGTTATATAACGACTAAGTTAAATCGTTATAACGAGAAAAAAAAAAAAATCCCCAAATTTTCACACCGCTTTCACAACTAAATTAAGGGTCAATTTTGTTTTTCATAAAAAAACAAACACGAAATTAATATTTCCTTTATCCAAAAATACTCCCTATCGCATAGCTTATTAACATGAATGTAAAATGTGTCATTATATATCCATGTATTATTTTTTTCAGGCAAAAACGGTTATTTTGTATAGGAAAAAAAGGTACTACAATGTATAACCAAGACCAGGAAAGGATAATTTTGTATTGTTAAATACTTGTAGATATAAGAATAAATACGTAAATGTTATGAGATCCATTTTTACATTTTTATGATGTATTTTCCTAAGTTAATCACTGAAATTCTATCAAAATTGTAAAAATTTGACATGGGTGTAGCATGACGATTAAGTGTCCGTACTTAAAAATAATTTAATTTGTTTTTTTTATTCCCCGTTGATTTATTCTTTTTTTTTTTTAGCTTAAAAGCTTTTAAATGTACATTCGTTATATCATTATGATCTTTTTAAGGTTTGTTGTCTTTTTATGTCGGCAATATTTAATGTTATGTGTAAATATTGAGAGTAACTTAAATTGAAGGAAAACAAGAGATGACCTGAGACGCATGTCAATAAGACAGCTAGCCAACAACATGATTTAACAAACAACTCTTACTTGTGGCACACTCGGCACTATCTTTTCGGAATGAATCGGTAGTACATTTACAGGTGGTGTCACAAACTATATTAGTTGTTTTTGTACAATCTCCGGTTCCGGAACCTGTACAAGGGGCACCGTAAGCTACTCCTGAAAAAAAAATATCATATGGTGTTTTAGTTTTATACATCATTCTAAATCGTGGTTTGGAATAGTAGGTTTTGAACATAACTACCAGCATTGGCATGTTAACCATCGTCACCGTGTAAAATGCCACATATGGAAACTGGGATCGGAATCATGCGGGGACAGCAAATTTTGTCCCTTCGAACAATACCAGTTAGTTAAAATCGTCAAATATCTAATTATTAAGCCGTTTAGTGACTAAAAAGTATTGCACGGAATGTAAAGATGACAGTGGTATTCAGGGACCAAGTTTGCATACATTATCTGTACTGGGAATAGAAGAACACTCACTCAATGCATCAGGATTTCTTTCAACTTTGAAACTTGCATTCGAGCTTATGTCAGGTCATAATGCGTAACATAGGTTTCAAACTGTTCAATAACAACAAGCACATTGCAAGAATTTTTATGATTTAACAGTTTTCTAAATACATTGCTTGTAACGAATTAGGACAGTGATTCGTGTGTGACTGTGGTTGTATATTTTGATTTGGTCCAAAGAAATCAATAAAAGTCCAATTTTATTTATTTAATCACGCCATTGAATTTATTCAACATCGATTGACGATGACACCAAATATTAATTCTGAACCTAAAAACTGAGCATATCGATCATTTTTGTTTCAATGAAAAAACAAAATACATGCAAATGCTGAAGTACGACATTGATAGATGCAAGTGCTGAAGTGCGAATTGGATAGACGCAAAAGCTTCAGTACGAATTTGATGGTAACATGGCATTTGATAACCAGAATACTTTGCCTATAAAGTCTTCAAGTTGGATTATAGTTTAAATTATCCTGTTTGCCATAATAAGTGTGGAGCTGCCGAATGCGATATGGTTGAAAATTAATAACGTTAAGGGTGTTATGATTTTGTACACACGTGTATGGTATGATTGCCAATGAGAAAACGCCCGAGTTAGCAACTATAGTTCATTATATTATTGTTATCATTTGCCATGTTGCCATCAAATTCGTACTTAAGCTTTTGCGTCTATCCAATTGAATTATGACTATTGAACATCGGTATACTACTAGGCCCCGAAATAACAAATGTCACCCCCAGTTTTTGGTGGGGTTCGTGTTGCTCAGTCTTTAGTTTTTCTATGTTGTGTTTTGTGTACTATTGTTTGTCTGTTTGTCTTTTCTTTTTAGCCATGGCGTTGTCAGATTATTTTCGACTTATGAGTTTTAATGTCCCTTTGGTATCTTTCGCCTCTCTTTTTTAAACAATTCAAACGCGAAAACTAACGACCAGATTTATGTACAAAACAATAAACGAAAAACAAATATGATATGCAGCAACACACTGAATTTTTACAGGATCCTAACTTTGGACAGGCACATACAGAATGTGGCGGGGTTAGACATATTCCTCTATCATGTCTTTCGTGACATTTTAATTGAGTCTTGATTCGCATGTATGTCGGATTATGTACATACAGCAGTAGGCTGTAACCCCGTCAACGCTCTAATCTTCACTTGACGTGCAGTTTATTATGTTGATCGTTGATTGTTTTAGCAAAATAGATTAATGAGGTTTGAACATCGGTTACTACTGTTGCCTCTACTTATATATATATATATATATATATATATATATATATATATATTCATAATTACTCTAAATATCAGCACAACAATGTTAAATCTGCGGAAGCAAATTTTTGTTCTTCCCTCGCCGGGATTCGAACTCATGCAATTGGGATATCGATACAACACCGCCTACACTGTGTCCAGCGCTCGAGACCACACGGCCACCTAGACTGAACTAATAATTCAACTTTCGGTGGCCTAGTGTTACCTTTCCTCGTCAGTAGAATCTAGAGTTGTAACACAGTACATGATGTATTAGGCATGAAGATGGAATTCTAAATATCTATCGTAAAGGATCGTACGATATAGTCACAGAAATAATTATTTTGATAAGTACGTCTAAACAAGTGACAACTCTACGACAGACCCTTCCATCGGATCACAAGTGAAGGTGATACACGGCTGAAAACACATATTGTATTCATACTTACTCTAAATATCAGCACAACAATGTTAATATAAATATATATATATAGTAAGTAAGTAAGTAAGTAAGTAATTTGTATTATAATGACATGTGTGATAACAGTTTTACAAAATACAAATATGTTACAAAAACAATGAAATACACACGACCCATTGGGCCTATAAGTCACTTTCAAAATCATAAAACGTATTTCTATTATCGCGGATTTTCAAACAAAAATAATGAACAAATTCAGCTGAATTCAAAATAAGTTATTCATAATGAAAAAAAAAAAAAAATTAAATTAAACAATCAAAAGATTAAATCAATGTCCTGTTAAATAAATAATGAATTAAAAATTATAATAAAGAATCGGAGAATATTCAGATAAATTATGCAGTAGCCTTTTTACATTTTAATGCTACAGGCGAACACACTCTTTACTGTGAACTAAATTATCAAAATTGAAATTGCAATATACTGTTTATCAAGCTTTTCGTGTGTATAACACTCCACACCGATGTCGGAACGCTTTCACTGTATACTTAGCCACGTTTTCATCGTTGGTCATATTTCGTAATTCATTGCTTGAAAAACTATTATCAAAAGCTTGTTCTCTCATGTCATTGTATAAGGAGCAGTGGAGAATACAGTGACACTTATCCTCCGTGGAGTTGCTGTTACAAAACTTATATAAGCGTTCATTTGGTTGCTCACCGTTATATCTTACCGTCTCTACCCTCAAAGGAAGAATTCCACATCTCAGTTGTGTTAGGAAAGACCTTCAGTTTTGTTCAAATTTATTTAACATAAGTTTCTATTCCATAATAAGCCTTTAGTTTCACAAAAGTTCTCAACTTTGGGGTTTAATATATATATATATATATATATATATATATATATATATATATAGAGAGAAACACATGTTTAAGATTGATTGAGTGTTGCTTGTTGAACTAGGTAGCAATTATTGTGTGCATATTCAGGACGAGAATAATTAAACAATAAACACAAAAGTTTGGCTCGGGCTGAACCGAGAGATATTTAAACTACCATTAGAAAGTAGGGTATGTAGAATAAACGCAGTAATTTTGCCTTGCAACAGTCCATCTACGGACCTTCAGAGAGTTGTTGCAAGGGTCTGTTTATAACGCGTGCAGAGAGCGTGGCACTCTACTCCCCAACACGTGACAACGGAGTAAACGTCCCATGCTGACCGAACGTGGGTGCGTATTTAAACATCCCGCACAGCCAAACGGACGCTACGTTTTAGAAAAAGTTTTACTGCAGCGTATTATCCCCTCAATACATCCCTGACTGACTCTCGTGCGAAACAAAAATAATTTTTTCAACAACTATACATATAAGTCTAACATAATTTAAAATTTAATAACATCTAACTTGCTGTTTATGAGAAATGCCACGAACAGGTCAAGATACGAGAAAATAAGTCTACAAACTTCATTTCATTTAGAAGACTGATTTTAAAACAGTAGCGTACGACAAAAGCAAGTTTGGTTACAATGGAACCTAAAGTATATTTAAAGGAGGAAACGGGAAGCTACATATGATGATTACAAAAACATACACAAAAACGAGCAAGTTTATAGAGATGGAGGAACACATTTGATTTTTCATAATTTCTTTTGCTGCGACCATACATTGGTAAATCGAGGTATTTCGATTTCTCAACTCACGAGTAATAATTCGGAAACATTACAATATGTTGTACACAGAATTAAGCTGTATAAATGACCAAAACATACCTTCAACGCCTACCGCAATATAAATAACAAACACAATCCAGATGCCAACAAACCGATCTAGGAGGATCTGTAAGAAGAAAAATATAATAAGTGTCGTCAAATTATCTAAATTATATGTACATGAAAATAACACTTTATAAATTTCGTGCGTTTCTGGGTTAACCTTCATCAACAATGCTCAAACCTAAAATATTTGAAATCCATGTATATACAAATTAATTTTTATTTAAGAACAAATATTTCAAAGCCACAATAACAATGTATTAGTTTCAGTCGATAGACACGCCATCTTGAATTGTTACTAAACAACAATTAGTTCTTGTTGGTGAGACTACGATTTTATTGGCTTGAGTGAGTTATAAAATTGGAAACATGCCAGGAAGCGTCGAAGATGTTAATATATACGGATGGTCTGACAGTATGAGTATTCGAGAGTTGATCGATGCATTTTGTTGCTATAGGATAGCATTTTGTTGGATAATCGTTAAAAGTCTGTTCACTGATGCGTTTACTTAATGCTCACTGAAATGTTATTATAGATATGTATTCGTAAAAGTTAGTTGTTAAACTTATTCTCATTAACAATTTAGAAATCAAATGCTAAAACGGCCCTTTAAAGACAGTTCGAGAAGAACCAAAACACATAAGGTATCATAACGTCAATATTGTAGTTACAATCCTCTGCATACGGTATATATAATTTTTCGACAGTTTACCTACTCTGTGGTAGGACATTCTGGTAATCGGTCAATTATGAGCATTCAAAAAAGGTAAATTAAAGCTTACAATCGGTGCAATTTGGAGGAAAACAACTTTTTTCGAGTAGTTTGTCGCATATAGAAAACATTAAACTGTAATTTTTTCCCGAAATTGCTAGCAAGTTTTTTTCTTTTTTAGTTGCTCTTACATGACCGTGTACCAGAATTGTCGTACTACAAAGCAGGTTACCTGTTGGAAAATTATATATTCCAGAGTCAAAAGTCAGTATAATAAAAATAGATTAAAGAAAATAGCGTTGTGGTACATAATTTCACGAAGGATTGGACTTCAAGTTTAACAATTCAAACGCGAAAACTAACAACTAGAGTTATGTACAAAACAATAAACGAAATACAAATATGATATGCAGCAACAAATGCATTTTTACATGATCCAAACTTTGGATTTGCACTTACAGAATGTGGCGGTGTTAAACATAATCCTCTATCATGTCTTTTGCGACATTTTGATTGAGTCTTGATTCGCATGTCGGATTATGTACATAAGCAGTTGGCTGTAACCCCGTCAACGCTCCAATCTTCACTTGATGTGCAGTTTATTATGTTGACCGTTGATTGTTTTTGCAAAATAGATTACCTAGATCATCCCTCAAATTCATCGATTAGGGACTGTTTGACTTAAAAGGTGGCAACCTTATGGACAGTGATTTATGATAATTTCATAACCATATTATAATAACTTTAAAATTACAAATGATATCGACCCTTTTTGCAATTTACTACCTAGAGCTGCTACAAGGTAAAATAAGTTTTTGTCGATAACATTTGGACAAAACGCTTACATTTTGGTTATCAAATGTACAAGAAAGCATAAACGTTGCAAATGATAATAAGGTAGACCTGTCATATTAAAAATAGTATACCCATCTTATAGAATAAGTGGTATGCTATAATCACAATGTATGTCGGTACGTTTGTCCGTCTTAAACTTTCGGTATATATTCCCCAGCATAAAGTTAGGATATCAACCAATACCGGTTTACGAATAAAAACATGAAATTCAACTCTACTTATCGGTTTCCTGCTATGATATTGTACCTTTCTTCTCATAACATTAACGATCCTGCGTATACATTCGTTCCAAATATGAAGATATCTAATAGAGGGAAAAGATACGCTCTGCTAAATTTTGTTATTCCACTGATCAAGGCTAAAATGGTGGGGTTTGAGACTAATGAAAATCTAGTTTACTGAAGATCGCAACACATGTCTATGTGCTAATTTAAAGTCAGAAACCGTGTTTGTTTGCTAGTCTTTAGTAATAGCTTAATCTGTGTACTTTAGGTTGAAAATGGAGGGTAAGCAGGTATGCAACATAATATTCATAAATATATGAATCGGGAATGAACTTTTAAACGATTCAGTATAAAGTCAAATTAAGTTTATTAACATTACTAGAGTTTTAAATAGAGTCCTTTTTGGTCATTTTGATCTTTTCATCATCTGAAGTCTGAATAATAAATTATTAGGTCATGCATACGGAAAATGTCACTTATGTTATTATAATAACAATATTGAAACTCTTGGGCATTTATTTTACCAATGTAACAATGTTAAACCATGGATAGGTTGGATGACTGAAAATGACTTGATTAATTATTGTTCGATCTTTTAAGAGCTATTCAGATCAAAATTACCGTTTCAGATCCAAACTGGTTTACTAGTGCAAGTATTATATTTACATTTTTTCTTCGTGATTACTTTTCTGCGTTAATATAAGAATAGCACGAATCGCCTCGTGTTTGTTTTTTTTTCCAATTTTAGAATGAAATATGTAAACAAATATGTTATCTGCCATTGCATTTGCATTTATCGTAATCATGGGTAGTAACGTCGTCATATCGAGGAACTTTTGTACAGTGATTTTGTCATAGTTTGGTTAAGTTGGTCATGGTTTGGTTAGGTGACTTTCCAGAACGATTGCCTAATTATAAAAATAAGAAGATGTGGTATGATTGCCAATGAGACAACTCTCAACAAGAGACCAAATGACACAGAAATAAACAACTATAGGTCACCGTACGGCCTTCAACAATGAGCAAAGCCCATACCGCATAGTCAGCTATAAAAGGCCCCGAAATGACAAATGTAAAACAATTCAAACGAGAAAACTAACGGCCTGATTTATGTACAAAATAATGAACGAAAAAATAAATATGATATGCAGCAACAAACGACAACCACTGAATTACATTACAGGCTTCTGACTTGGAACAGGGACATACATAATGTGTGTGTGTGTGAGAGGGTTAAACATGTTAGTGGGCGCCCAACCCTCCCCTCACCTGGGACAGTGGTTTAACAGTACAACATATGAACAAACTATAAAAATCAGTTGAAAAGGGCTGAACTCATCACATACAAAGCACAAAAACTAGTAATAAAAACAAAGAGTGGACGTGTCAGGGTACTTATACATCCCCACAACAAAAAGACACCAAGTACTCGCCGTTACTGACAACTAGTTCAAAGCCAATAACAACTAATAAGAAAAATCATGCATGTTAGACTTAAATATCAATCAGTACACATCCAACATCCAATGGATTTAGTGTAAAGACGTCATAAACAGTCAGAGAAAAATATGACCCTGTGCAATGCCAAGATACAGGTATCGACATATTGTAAAGCCATGAATATGCATATGTATATAAACATAGTATTTAGTTTGATTTTAATTTACTGATAACAAAATCAATATTAATACCAATAAAAACTATATTCAAAGATGTAATTACAGTGTTTAATTGGTAAACTTTTAGAATAAGTTTATTTAAAGCATCGATAAGTTTACCCGGATCGATTCTAAATTTCCAGGCTCGGGAAATAACATCTCCGTAAAAATTAGGATTTGCTATCCGATCTACATGCAGGTACAATCAAACTTCAAAACCAAATCTTTATATCTATGGAAGAATTAAGTAAAGGTTTTAAGTAATTTGTGGTAACGAAATCCCTGACTTAATAATTTACCAGTAATACATAGATTGCGTTCATTGAAATCCAAAACGTCACAACAGACACGGGCATAGCGAACGAGTTGTGATATATAAACACCGTAAGATGGTGCCAAAGGAACATCACCGTCCAAAGGAAAATTAACAATAGGGAACGAAAAATCGAACCATTTGTCGTAGACTTAAGTGTAGAGTTTCCCGTGTGAAACTTAAATATCTAAATCTAAAAAAGGACTGTTATTACCGTTAATATTTGATTTATTTAGAGTAAGTAACCGTTTTGAGATCAGTTCATTTTGGTAAATTTCGGAAGTATATTTAGAAAATTCTTGATTAAGTTCCTTTCACATGAGCAGATAAAAAGCAAAGATGTTTGAATCTATATTTCAAGTCAAACAATCTAAATTGAAATTGTTGTTTTGAGGTAAATAACGTAGGATAAGCAAAATATCGAAATTGATATGGTTTGTTTAAGCGATAGACATGGTTCAGTTAAGTGTCAAAAACCTGACACTTAACTGTTTCACCTTAATGTTTTTACTTTGTTCAAATGCGCTTGTAAGAAAACAAAGTTACACAATCTACTAATTGAGTAAAAAGAAAAGAAGCATTTTGAACCAAATTAGGTGGGCGTAGTAGTTTAACCGTACATGAGACATTTGTACTGTTCTTGTGTTTCCTAAGATATAATTTATATAGCCACAGCTCTTTTGAACTGGCATTCGGTAAAATAAATAACAATACCAAATAGCGCTGCTTCTGTTTAAACTAGAATCTTTTCTCCGTAAGTCAATGATGGACTCTGTCGAGGATTTACAGATAATATTGACCGGCATCACTAGTCAAATGGTTAAAGACTTCTATTTAAAGTTGCAAAATGTATCAGCTAGTGACTGACTTAGTCATTAATAACTTTTGCTTGTGACCTTAAGGACGCTTAACTATGGTAACGGTATGAATGATGTCCCCAATCTTTACTCTGATTGGACGAAATTGAACAAAAACCAATAAAAAGGGTATATGCTACAATAAAAGGAAAACATTACTGGCATAAAATCAAACTTAAAAAGAAATTATCCAGATAAATAAAATGAATTCAGGTAAAGAAGGTGTCATTATCACCATTGTCAAATTGTTTGGATTTTTGTAGGCTTAGCCTTTAATACATGAACAGGTAAATATCACTGACAGGTTCATTAGATCTACAATTGAAGTTAATGCTGGTCAATAAGCTTATCAATAGCTCGAGTGCAATTAATATATCTTAACGACTTTGTATACTTGTAAATGCAGTCTAAAACTTCCAAGGCGTAATAAAGATCTTAAAGAGTACAACCAAATACAATGAAAGTCCCAACTATGTACTGGCTTCCGAAGCTACATAAAACACCTTACAAATATAGATTTATTTCGTCTTCAAGCCATTGTTCCACTACTAAATTGTCTATTCTTCTTACCAGTTCACTTGGTACAATCAAAAACCTGATAATAAATTGTTCAAATAAGGCCTTTGAAAATAGTGGAATTAATTACTTTTGGAGTGTCAAAACTCGTTGGAAGTACTTGATAAATTGCATGCTTATATTGGTGATTTTGAATCTGTTCAAAGTTTTGATTTTTCTACCCTGTATACCACATTGCCTCACATTCTCATTAAGAAAAAATTCACACACCTAATTAAATGGGCATTTAAAAAGTCAGAATGTGAATACATATGTTCTAACTCTTTTAGGTCATTTTTTAGTAGCAATAAACAAAAGAACTATGTCAATTGGACATGCTTTGATACTATATCTGCCCTTGAATTTTTACTAGATAATATTTTTGTTCGCTTTGGAAATTCCGTATATCGTCAGGTTATCGGAATTCCAATGGGGACTCACTGTGCACCACTTATTGCGGACCTGTTTTTGTATTGCTATGAGTTACAATTTATGACTAAAATCAGCAAAGACCCATCGAAACAACATCTGATACAAAATTTAATAATACTTTTAGATATTTGGATGATATATTGGCTCTCAATAATGACGACTTCAGTATGTATACTAAAGAAATTTATCCTGTTGAACTTACTTTAAATAAAGCTAATACTAACAATGACCACTGCCCTTTCCTCGATCTTGATATCTATATCATTAACGGAAAGCTTAATACAAAATTTATGATAAAAGAGATGATTTTCATTTCCTATCGTTAATTATCCATTTTAGATGGTGACGTTCCTTGTCACCAACTTACGGTGTTTATATATCTCAACTTGTACGATTCGCTCGTGTATGTAACAACGTTTCAGATTTTAACGAAAGAAATTTATGTATTACAGAAAATTATTACACCAGGGTTTTCGATATCACAAACTAGTCAAAACATTTACTAAATTTTATCATCGGTACAAGGACATCATTCGTAAATATAGCTCAACATGCAGACTTCTTATACGTTCAGGTATTTCACATCCAATCTTTTATGGTAATATTCTTTATAAAGCACTAAAATGTCAGTATTCACCTCAGAAGCTAACAAAACCTTTAAATAGACTTATTAAGAAGGGATATAGTTACGATACTGTTGTCAGGTCATTAAAGATTGCATATTTTGGCTTTAATATTAATTCACTTATAGGGTCTTTGCATCGGAACTAAACACATTTATTTAAAACCAGTTGTTGGCATGACACGGGTTATGCTCTTCTCATATATTTTATGATGGTATGATACTAAACCCTAACGGGAGGGATTGTGCCTGATATTCATATGATGAAGACATAATCTTTCAATCAGTTTAATTGAGGTCTGGAGCTGGCATGTCAGTTAACTGCTAGTAGTCTGTTGTTATTTATGTATTATTGTCATTTTGTTTATTTTCTTTTGTTACATCTTCTGACATCGGACTCGGACTTCTCTTTAACTGACTTTTAATGTGCGTATTGTTATGCGTTTACTTTTCTACATTGGCTAGAGGTATAGGGGAGGTTGAGATCTCATAAACATGTTTAACCCGCCGCATTTTGCGCCTGTCCCAAGTCAGGAGCCTCTGGTCTTTGTTAGTCTTGTATTAGTTTTACTTTTAGTTTCTTGTGTATAATTTGGAGTTTAGTATGACGTCCATTATCACTGAACTAGTATATATATTTGTTTAGGGGCCAGCTTAAGGACGCCTCCGGGTGCGGGAATTTCTCGCTGCATTGAAGACCTATTGGTGACCTTCTGTTGTTTGTTCTGTGGTCGGGTTGTTGTCTCTTTGACACATTCCCCATTTCCATTCTCAATTTTAACATATTATACTTAATATAAAGATTGTCAAAAAAACATATATTGCAAATTAAATTACGTGTCAAAAGCAGTATTGTATAGCTCATCCCTTTGGCGTCCGTCCGTTCCCGATATACACACCGAAATAGGTTGTTTCTCTAATTGTTAAAGTTATACTTGACATATAGTTATAATTTACATTCCGTAATGGTTCTTAACTGTTTCAAGTGTGTTATTCATTACAGATTGTAAAATAATAATACCTTATGTTTATGTCTATTTCAACGCTAGGTACTTTTTTATCTCTGGAAAATACCTATATATACATTTAGATGATATAATTTAATCAAGTACCATCATATATTTTAATTCTTTAGAGAAAAGCGCATATACTCAACTTTCAGAATCGTAAGGCGTTAGCCGTCAGATTGTGTGCAGCTTTTTAACTATGATAAAAAAAAATATATAGATTCATGATTTTTTTAAAACTCTATGCTTACATCTGAATGCGTCAGATATCTTTTTAAAGAGAGTACTTGTTTCTTTTACATAGTGTTCTAGCAAAAAATACATCCGTTAATTTATTTGAACCAGATTATCTTTGATGAACAAAAGAAAATGTGGGGGTTATACTAACCAATCAATATCGAGAGGGCAACTTACAGTCTTTAACAAAAGATAGCTGCCTTAACAATGTGTCAATCTCTTAATCGTCCCAAGTCTATAAAGTTGTGAATAAATTAAACACAGACGATCAAAATGGTTAAGGACAAACATAAGACTAAGGTGCACAATTCCCCCTCAAAATCCTTATTTTGTGAATATCTAAAACAAAATTGAAGTATTTTTGTGACTCGTCGGTGGTGCCCGCATCTAAACATTTGAAGTCTAACAAATGATTAAGTTGAAGATGAATGTAAACCAAATATCCCATTACGCTGTGTATAGGAACGGTAAATATACTGAACATGACTGCATGAGAGATATTTAATGTCAAGTCCAGGAGTGATGACTACAAGGCTTGTAATACCTCGTGAAAAAACGTCAAACATCAAAAACATATCAGCCAACGGACGTGAAACAAAGCTAGTTTTTATCTGATGTGACGTCAAATGAAAGTCATGACATTAAAATTATTTAACCGTCTTTGCATGTGACAACATTTTTAACATGGACAACAGTTAAAACTTTTTTTTATCAACTATAAACGAAATTAAGTTGAAGGAGTACCTCAGATTTTTGAAGAACTTAATAAATTTTCAATTACTTACAAAGTTCCGAAGTTAAATATATAAAAGATCACAATTTAGAAGTAGAACTAGGTCGATACAATGTACATGTTTATCAATATACTTACGAATTAACATGATTAAAAAAGACGATTATGTTTTGTCATATTGTATAAGTGTATTATGTAGTATTGCTTTATACGTTGGGCTTTTTTCTTTTTGATGCAATAAAGTTTTCGATATAAGAAAAAGCTCAGTCGATCTAGTATTTAGTATGAGAAATGTAAGATATAATTTTAAAACATTTTAAATTCCAAGATACTCGTTAAATAAAGACAGCCTGTAATGCAGTGGCTGTCATTTGTTACTGTATATAATGTTTGTTTTTCGTTTGTTGTGCTTTACATAAATCAGACATTTGTTTTTTCTTATTTAAATTTTTTTACATTTAATTGTGTCAGGGCCTTTCAAAGCATGATATGTGGTATAGGTTTTGCTCATTGTTAAAAGTCGTATGGCGACCTAAAGTTGCTAACATCTACTCAATGTGGTCTCGAATGGATAGTTGTCTCATTGGCAATCATGCTGCATCTATTTATTATATATTACTACGTAATT
This sequence comes from Mytilus coruscus, assembly GCA_017311375.1. Taxonomy (NCBI): domain Eukaryota; kingdom Metazoa; phylum Mollusca; class Bivalvia; order Mytilida; family Mytilidae; genus Mytilus; species Mytilus coruscus. The sequence continues at coordinate 50,855,809 of CM029602.1, forward strand.
TCTTAGGCCCCTTTTATTCCAAATGAAACAATTTTTAAGAAAATTTCAATTGAAACGCATTAATATATTATCCTCGTGACTTCGAATTCTTTATACATGCGTTATTCTATAAAGCTTATATCTCAAATATACTGTTAACGACTTATTTTCTAGAGCCATTTATTTTTCGCGAGTAGAAAATCAACGGAAATATGTAAAACTTATATCTATTCGTATGTGAACATTTCAACAACATTAGAAAATGGCGACAATAATTATATTGGCGCGAAATAGGGTAGAATAGGTTAAAAGCGAGAAAAAAAGAAAAAAAAATCCGCGAAAATAAGTATATTTTTTACAGTATTTCAATAGCTGTATAATGTAAGTTTACTTTCATCATTACTTTTCCTTCATACACAATACGAATCACATAACTGAACAATGTCAAACAAGAACTAAACCATGACACTACTGAACCAAATCATGGCACTGAATTGTCAGTAATCTTAAATTATGTGCAAAAGTAGTCATTTTTATATGAAAAATTTACGGCAATTGTATATTATAACGAAATATGTGATGAAACAGAAAGTAAATAAATCTTTGTTTTATGGTTGGTAAACGAGTTATCAACTTTTAAATTTTGACATACACAAGCATTATTCTGTGTCAAATTATTAACTATATGATACAAAATCGAATTTACTTACATATAAGCTATAAACAAAGATAATTAACAGCTTGAATTCATGTTCCGAAGTTCCATTGGCAAAAAATCCGAATGTTTATATTGTGTCATTGTTTGTCATTAACACACTTAACACAATCATGTCCAACTGAACCAAACTATGACAAAATCACTGTATTAAACGCTCCTAGATATGACGACGTTACTGTCCGTGTTAATATAAGAAATAAATCTATGGGTGCAGTAAATTAAATACTATCAAAGCGATAATCCGTACGATAAGTACGTTGGCGTGATATTTCTAAGAAATGTTGAGAATCATGTTATTAATTAAACCATAAACTAACCTTTAAAGTATTGATTGTTTGGGTCGTTGGCAACTGTACCTATTTAAAATTAGTCAGCGAATTTCACAAATAATCCGTCCTGTTTCAAAAATGATCGACGGTCAAATTAAGTACAACATTAAACAATTATCTATTTCGTCCACGACTTGATTGAAATTTATCTTTTAATTTGTTATCCCCCCCCCCTTTTCTTCGTCTTTCTTTTTTCAAAATAACCACTTTGTGATTATCTGATAGCTGTGGAACTTGTGTATTATCCCATTGTTATTTATAGTTTCATGTAATATGCCTAAATATATTTTGTCTATGTTGTTTCTAAAGATTTCAGAGATTTCCTTTATATACATGTACAATATACATCGTTTTATTTCATATGATTTTATCAATTGTTGGTTGCTAGATAAGTGAAAAAAAAAAAAAAAAAAAAAAAAAAAACTGGCATATACTTTATGTACGAAAATGTTGTATCTTTGCATTATACTTTGGTTTCAAACGTACAGCATGTATGGTTTTAATTATATTGCTACAAAGTATTACAACAGGTACGTGTAGCACTTAAACAATATATAACACCAGTATGACACCAAATATTCATAATTGAAAATTATTTATCAATTTATGAAGTTGGATATGATCTTTAATGGACTTTTCCAATATGGCAGTAAAATCAGTGATAATGAGGAGCGCTCGTTTTGATGTACGGGATTTATAGATACTCATATGTATGAGCAAACCATGATTTGTCTTCCATATTTATAACTGTACAAGCCCGTGATTTAACCCGTACACTGTTACCACAGTATTCAGTGCCTTGAGGCTTTTGTTACAGTGAAAACTGTTCTAGGAAAACATGCTCTACTGTTAAACATCAACGACTGGCTGAAATTAGGATGCTAAATCCGATGTCTCCTGTAGAGAGAATTGCACACTCTCGCTACGTTTAAAATACCTCGCAACAACTCTCAGGTGTCCGTCCTTCATCATGGTTTAGTCTCCTTTGCAGAAACTACCCATTTGATTTATTGTTAAGTTGTTTTCGTCCTGAACATTTGTAAAATACTTACAACTGGACGTAAAGCAACCAAGTATTAATCAGACCCGTATAATTATTGGTATATTTTTGAATCTTTGTTATGTATTTATTTAATGGGATGTCATTATTGTTGGCAATTCAAGGCGTCACGTCGTTTGACTATACAAAGAAAAAATACAAAGAAAAAAAAAATTATATACATAGCCAAAAATCAACTTGGCCAGCTTTATACAACAATTTGAATTATTTTCATATATACATTCATACAATTATAATTTTTACGCATACATTTAGAATAAATATGTCTAACAATGCTGCAGTACAAAAGTATATCCAAATACCGCCAAGATAAATTTGTTAAATAATGTCCCAACAATATATACTTGTAATAGTTCAAATTAACGAGGAAATACAGTACAGACATTAAATGGGGAATAAAACATTGCAATTTTACGGGAATATATAGTATCTACTATAGCTGAATTGTCGATAAATTTTAAACAAAGGAGAAGTTGCGATATGGTCACCTTTTTAGTCTCTTGATTTCGAAAGAAAAATGTCCAGATTTTCAATTATCATTATTTCACACGTCTAGTATATACAGCTAGGTTTAAGTCTTAACTATATGCATTAATCCAACAAGATATCGGACTTTGATTTTTTTTAAATTTCTGGATAAAAATACAAACGTTTTGTCAATAGACTGCTTCACTATACAATATATTTCGAAGGTTTGCATATAAAGGACATAGGGAAAACACATGTTTTTCATCTTTAATTTCATTTTTACACACAAAACAAGATCTTTCGTTTGCTTGTTGATTCATTTCGCCTTACAATCAAATCAAACATTTGATTTATAAGTCAATTTAGTTAGATTTATTGGTCGGCCGAGATAAAGGTTGAACATTTAATTGACACTTAAAAAGAGGTTTGCGGACCTGTTTGGAAAATACTGAAAATTTGTTCTGTAACAAGTTGCGTATATATACTCAGATTTTATTTTCATTTGTTTTTTTAATCCTTTTACATGCAGCCTGCATGATATCCCCCAAACACAATAGTATAACTCCGCTTCAATTTTTTAAGTTCCATATTGATATTTTCAGACTTTTTTGCTGTCAGCGCACTTTTGGTACCAGTGACAAATATTACAACTTTAACCGAGATTTAAATATAATTTAATTTCTTGATTTATTTATAACTTTCAACAAGACTAAACTGTTTAAGGAAAAAAATCATCGATTTAAACATTTTCACAATCAATGTTTTTATCTTAAAAAAAACCCAACATTTTGTTTAAATAAATACTGTTTAATTGACGGTAATTGTAAATGTATTTAATATAACGAATACAGGATAGAAATTTAAACAAAGGGAAAAGGTAAATTTACGGGAATACATAAATTTGACGCACTGAAAATGGCAAATTAAGCAAGAACAAAAATTTAAATAATAATTTCACTATCAAAAAGACTAACAGATTGACAAATTTGATTTAATTCATTTATTTTCTATTTGGATTTTTTTTTACTATCTTTCACAATCCCTCGACGCTGTTTAGTAATTATTGTGAGAGACCACAATAACTTAGATAACACGAGTATTCATATCAGTTATCAACAATCTTTAAGATCTAGCAATAGAGATACTGCATGTGGACAAATTGAATTTTTATTATTAATCTTGAAATGTTATTTTCAACTGATTCACTTTTTTTTGTTGCATTTTAAAAAATCTTCCATCCATAACCATAAGTTTCTTAATTTACATAAGCTCATATCTTTATTTGCCATTTATCTTAATTCATTTCAATTGTGAAAATTTGTTGGAAGTATATTATCTATAACTACAATCGATAACGTTTGGAGCGAATTGACGATAAATATATCGGAGTTGCTTCTCTAAGTGAGTGGTTTACCTCCCAAAGAGGCGGACACACTTTAAATTTTAAAAGGAATTAATACCAGTTTGATTTTGTTTAAGGGTGTGGGTTTGATGGAGCTTAACCATATCCTAAATTAATTTAAATGACCGCAAGGGAATATATTTGACTGGTATTAAAATAATTTGAAATGGAATGAATTAACGTTGATTTATTTTTTTTGTTTTTGTCAATCTTATTCAATATTAAATAATCATGATAATCCTTTTTAAATAGAGTTAATACCTATTTAGCCGATCAATCTAAATTATGGTTACTTATTTAAACATTTTAATTCATTAATTAAAATGACAGATACTTAAGCATTCACGCTTATCGTTCGGACGTTGCGTTGCACACCAGTTATAAGACTGTGTACATCAAAAACGTAGCCGAAAAAATTCAGAATTTTCTCATGACATCCAAACTGTCACAGGATAAAGCTTGAAAACTAGTACTGCTCCTAAGGACTTTCCTAACATCAATAGATTCGTCATTCATTTTTATATAATAAACTAAAAAGGCTACCTCCATTTTTTAAAAAAATTTTCTGGTATAAAATTTTAAACACTATTCATATGAAAATTAAAAAAAAAGATCTGTTGAGTAGTTCATTACATACAGTTAGCCTTTTATACCGCTTACACGGTCCAATTCAAATTAAAAAAGTTCCACGCCAAAACACAAATAATTCTTAAATACAGAAGCTCAAAATATGTATAAAATAAAGTTCCTTGCCCATCGGTTATAATAACATGTGTCGTCAAACAAGAGATGACTGACTGGAAAAAATTGTAAAATTGCTTACACGGTGCACTCAACATAATAAAGTTCCATACTGAATAACAAGTAATTTGTTGACACAGAAAGTGAGAACTATGGTTTCCATTAGTTCGAAGTACTGACCAACAGGACTTGACTGTTAAGCAGATCTGAAATTCGCTAACATAGCACGACTCAATATTATTATGTTCCCGGATGAAGCACATATCATTCCATAATACAAAGGTTGAGTAAATTGAAACGAAAGTGACGCTTGGACGAACGGACGAAAAATTCCATAGCAGAATACCCTCAACGCCTTGAGTGAGGTATTTTCATTAACAAAGACGAAAGCAATAATTTATAGATACATTACAAACATACAATCTATTAAAAAGTAAAATAACAAAAATACCGAACTCCAAGGAAAATTCAAAACGGAAAGAACCTTATCAAATGGCAAAATTAAAATCTCAGATACTTCAAACGGATGGAAAACAACTGCCATATTCCTGACTTGGTACAGACATTTCCTTATGTAGAAAATGGAGAATTAAACCTGGTTTTATAGCTGGCTAAACCTCTAACTTGTGTGATAGTCGCATAAAGTTCCATTATATTGACAACAAAGCGTGAACAAAACAAACAGACATAATAGTTTACATTGGCACAAATATCTATTTTGTCATCAGCAAATTAAAACATAACTAAATTTGTATTCTTTTCAAACGGTTTTTTGGGATGTATAAATACACATCCACGTTTATTTTCTATTTATAGATTACTCTATCTATCTATAACATTATACATATTTATTAAAAGGTTAACTCCTAACTATCCTACTGTCTGTCGATACTTTTATTTTGGCATTGCATAAGTCACGTCTTCTTTGACTGTCCATGACGTTAAAACACTAAATCCCTGGGATGTGTTTTAGTTGATTTTAGTCTCTGATGCATGATATGTTATTATTAGTTGTTTTGGGAATTTAACTAGCTTTCAATAACTGCGAGTACTCTCAAATCGTACTTCCGTGTTATTTGACCTGTTGATACAATTTGTAATGCATTTTTGTTATTTAATGTTTACTTATTTAGTGTTATATTTCGTCTCACTATTTTTAATATTTACCACCTTTGATAAGTGCTTAGTATGACGATAAATTTTCACTTCTGTTCTCGTACTATGAACAACAAAATTATTTATTTTGTAAAAAAAATATTTCCGTACTCCATGTATACCTTACAACAAAATTATTTTTATATACCTGTGTACGTTATTTCATTTGGCGGCATTTTGTCGAAGGTTATGGTTGTCTTTTTGATATTGTTTTACATCTAACCCCCTTGTTTTATTAATTTTGTATTTACATTGTGTCATTGGTCGAATTTATTCGTTCAGTGTATGTTCACTTATTTTTGTTAATATGTCTTATGATTGAGTTAAACCATTGCAATTGATAATTTATAGTGTGTCTTTCTATGTTGTGATGTTACACTATTGTTTCAGGTTAGGGTGACGGTTGGCGCCTGTTAAAACGTTTAAACCCGCTGCATTTGTTTGCACGTGTACTAAGTCAGGAACCAAATGTTCAGTGGTTGTCGTTTGTTGATGTGGTTCATAAGTGTTTCTCGTTTCTCATTTTTTTTATATAGATTAGACTGTTGGTTTTCCTGTTTGAATGGTTTTACACTAGTCATTTTTTGGACCCTTTATAGCTTGCTGTTCGGTGTGAGGCAAGGCTCCGTGTTGAAGGCCGTACTTTGACCTATAATGGTTTACTTTTACAAATTGTGACTTGGATAGAGAATTGTCTCATTGGCACTCATACCACATCTTCTATGTTGCTTATATCTATAATAGGCAAAAATGTCAAAAATAGAAGTACAGCAGTAAACATTGTGTTATAATCTAAATCACTATAAAAACAAACAAATATGTCAACAAAGAAAAACAAAATGACATATAGACAAAGCACACAAGCAAAAATGAATTACAAGAATACAAAAATTGACCATTGCACAATAACACAATGACGGGATGTATAAGTACCGAGCCACGCCAAAGGGATATTACCAAAAATGGACTAAACAGTAAAGGTTACCGTAATAATTTACAAAGACAAATACAAGAACATTATAACACGTAATTAAGATGATAAACAGCGTCAGTACCTAGAATCTATACTTCAAGACCATCATGTATAATTTGTGAAGTTAATACGGAATAATTTTCTTCTGATGAACTTTTTTAGAAAAAGAACGAGACGTTCTTTGACATAACCCTGGTTCATCAACTTTCTGCTCAGACACTGGTGACGTTTTATAAAGACATAAAAGCCAAAGACTTGTAATCACATCAAAGGTACCGAGTTTACTGCACCATACGCGCATTTCAACAATTAATGTTCTCTTCAGTGATTTTGGAGATCACAATATTTGAAAAACAAAACTTTATAGAAACGTTGAGAAATTGATAAAAACAAAAAAGGACAACAAATGCTATCAAACCCGATCGTAAATGAACATGAAAGGAGTATGTAATAAAGCATTATAAAAATAAGGAGATGTGGAATGATTGCCAATGAGACAACTATCCATCAAAATTAAAAATGAAGTAGATTTAAACAATTATAGGGATTACACACTTTTCTATATACCCTTTTTTCAAACAAATGAACAAATTCATAATGTTAAATTTACTTTTTTTTAAATATATTACAAAATATGATAACAACACTTTATGAGTTCCATGCGTCAGAGGCGCTTTACTGAATTTACCTTCATCAGGAACAATCAAAGTTTATTATTTTAAAGCCAAGGATATATAATAACCGAACCATTTTAAGAGCTTTATAACCAAAATGGACCTAAAAATAATAGTCAAATATATTTAAGGCCAACTTTGCCTGAGGGAGTTGAAATCTTAGCTTTTTAAAAATAAGTTGTAAATGTATAACAATGCAAAACATTGCACTTACCATAGTTGTTAGAAACCAACCAACTCAAAATGTGAAATGGTTATATTATATTTTCTATTTATATGATAACGTGATCTAAACCGTTACCAGGGGTTGAAAAAACACTGGTGACATTGCATTATTGGTATTTGTTTTCTCTATTTACAAATCAAAAGTAAATACCACTTGATAAATTTCGTGCGTCCAATGCAGTTTTCTGGATTTGCCTCCATCCGACAATGCATGCATATGTGAAAGTCAATTGGGTATAAATACCTGAACTGTTAGAGATTATTGGATATTAGAGATTTGCAAAACGTTATGCTGACGCTTTTAATGTAAAGTAAAGGCAGCGTGATGATTAATCGAGACATCAAATTGCTAGCTTTAAACAGCAATATGCTAAGTTGAATCTGTGTTATGTTGACTTGCAATTGCAAGAGCATTAGTTGTGATAGTATAATGCTAAGTCACGATGTTGTGATGATATGCCAATTACACGTTACATTGAGTTTAAAGTACATGATGTGATGTTGACATTACATGATGGTAACTTGCAACTGGGTAATGCTTAGTCATTTACTACGACTGCTATGATCACAAGTAACACGAAGAGTTAAAATGTATGACATTGACTTGTTATAAATAAATGTTGAATTGAGATAGTACGATGTTATATCATTTTGATATTACGATAGGTTTATCATACAATATGTTATTTAAAACTACACGACGTAAAGTACATGATGTTAAGATAAGATAGCACATTGCTACATCACCTCATTTAACGAAAAGCTTATCATAAAATATTCCTACTTTCAACAACACAATGTACAGATGAAAGAACATGATGTTAAGCTAAGATAGCACAATGATATATAACTATACTGTTACGAAAGGCTTATCACACAATATGTTGACCTAAAACAATACGTTGCACAATTGAAAGTACATGATGTTAAGCTAAGATAGCACGATGGTTTAACATTATGATGTCACGATGTGCTTACCATACAATATGGTCACTTGAAACTTAAAAAAAAAACATATGACAGACATGCACCAACGACAACCACTAAGATACAGGCTTCTTACTTGGGAATTGCACATAAAGAATATGGCGGGGTTACATGTAAACATGTTTGAAAGCGCTCAACCCTCCCTCTAATCTGTGAGAGTGGTGTAACAGCACAACATGAAACACACTTTTAAAATCAGTAGTTATTGGCCTATCTCAAAATAACGGCACGCAGCACAAAACAACTAACATAAAAACAATAGACACAAAGTACCGATAAAAGAGCACTGACAGTTACTGAAGGCTAGTTTAAAGCCAATTACAACTAATAAATAAATCATGTTCTCCCAGACTAAAGTATCAATCCAACAGATTTAGTGTAAGGATGTCATAAATAGTCTGAGAAACGCATGAACTTGTGGAATGCAAACATATAAGTAAACAGCATCGACAGGAAGTAGGATCATCAAAAGATCTCATGGTTTTGACCGGATGTGGCTAAATATTTGAACATCCCGCACAGCCAAACGGACACCCTACACTGGCAGGGATTTTACTGCCAGTCGGAAGAAGTGAAGTGACCATATTTCTATTCCCCAGTTACCCTTTGGGCTATAACACAAAAACATCTAGGTAAATACATGTATAAAAGTAAAGGTTGACAAACACATGATCAGTTACATAGTACAGCTTTTACTTGACCAAATAATCGATTGCTTAAATCATAACTAGAATCTGTCATTTTACCAATTATGTCGTTTTCCCTTTTTTTTTGACGTTTTGACTCGGTGTTGATTCTTATGGTGGATGATTCATTCGTAGCAAGAGAGGCACACGGTCTTGCTCCTTTCTAGAGTCCCTCTTTTTTTGTTTGTTTGTCTACTAAATCGATTAATGAGATATCGGCAAAATTACTGTTACCTATATTTAACGCCGGTACCAAGCAGAACGAAAACTAAATATTCATAGAAAGTGAATTGTACAACTTATTTGAAGTCTGAATTCTTATGATACTTTTTTTTTGTATAGGGGATATATGAAATTCTTTGTTCTATCTTGCAAATAGGAAACAATAAAATAGGTATTCGTTATTTTCTAAAGACATTTGACTTTTATTATGTATTGCTCAGTCGGCATATTAATTGATTGTAGATATTATCAAAGTGAGCAAATACATCTTCGTATCACCAGCCCAGTAGTCTGCACTTCTGTGTTGACTTGAATTATCATTAAAATACTAGTACATGTACATGATGTAGTAACTGTTTACAAAACATTGAATTTATCGAAATTCGTAGGATTTTCTACCCCAAGAATATATTGCCTTAGCTGTATTTGGCAAAACCTCTCGGAATTGTTGGTCCCCACTGCTCTTCAATTTCTTCTTTATTTGGCTTTTTCTATTTTTTTTATTCGAGCGTCACTGGTGAGTCTTTTGTAGACAAAACGCTCGTCTGGCCTACAAAAAATGAATTTCGGTATATATGATGAGTTTATTTATTACTATTGCGATGTCATTGCACAGGTACACCTTATAGACACAAGACGAATATTATTTACAATATATTTTTATTTGTTTGTAAGAGTTGTGTATGATTTAGCTAAAAATTCAAAACATTGAGTTGTTTTACTGACAGGCATGGCGCTACAGATTTTATTATTTTCCGTGATGATATGATAACATCTTAGTTGAAATGTCTACTTACAGTTGGTTGTGGGTGCCGTGTATCCTATTCCACAAACACAAAAGTGTGTCGTGTTATGCGTTGGCTACACAAGAGGCATTCTTAGGAGTCCCACATGTCATGTTTACGTAAATGCCTATGAGGAATACAATACAAAAATGCAATGATGGAGGTGGACTATTCTTGGGTTTTTTCACGGGTCGAAAATGTGATATTCTGCAGTACTTTTTTTAGATATTGTCAAGCTGTACATTTATTCCATTTGATATTTTAGAGCCATTTACGATATGTCTGACACATTTACGATATCTGTGTTGCTGAATGATACCGTTTACATTTAATCCAAGCTCTGTTTCTAAACAGCACTTCTAGAAGTTTAAAAATTAAGTGTCTGTAAATCCCATTTGAAATTATCGAAATACATTTTATGTACTTTACCACATTATGATCGTGTAAATTGCTAAAAGAAGCAGACAACAAAAGAAATATTTTGTCGCATACATAAATATTGGACAACAAATATAGACGATCATCAATGTGTCACAAAACTTGATCGATACGAAAATCTTATTCTTCCTTCATTGTTATGAATACATGAAATTAGAAAGGTAGAGTTTTTGTACTCTACAATATAGGAGTTCCACAAACATATATCGTTCGTACACCTATCCAATATATTATAATAAAAAGGAAATAAAAAAGAAACGTTAAACACCTTTTATACGAACCGTTGTTTGTACTTAACACACATTTTATTTGGGGTGTCAGGATAAAAGGACTCATTGCTTGTATAGGTACCCTTGCACATGACGTTACCATTTTCGCATGAATTGGTGGTGTTACTGGGTGCACCCAACGCTTTTTCTGCAATTGAAAAAAATCAACGTTATCATAAAATAAAACAAAAAAATGTTAATGTAAGCGAACAAACATTTGTACAATACAATTTTAATGATTTCCTGTATCAAATTACAAACGTTTGTGAAAAAAAAAGTGGACACTGCATATACCGTTCCATCATTTGGGTGTAAGCAGTCAATTACAGGAGTCATCAAGGCTCTTGGCGTTACAAACTAAAATTTGAAATGGCTTCACTTTCGGTGTATTTCGAATTACTAAGGAAATTATCTGCTGGAAAAACATTTCTGTACATTGACAGGTGCCGCATTTGAATTCTGAATTAGAAGATTCTTTTTTTTCTGAAAAAAAACAATCAATTTGATAATAATCAAACCTTCATCCTTCAAAAAAAGCCAAAAGTTAAGAACAGTAGATATTGTCGGATCAAACTCCTTGAACCAAAACTCGATCCTTATCATTAACAGTCATAATGATTGAACATAAATAAGAAGATGTGGTATGAGTGCCAATGAGACAACTCTCCATCCAAGTCACAATGTATAAAAAGTATATAAAAATTATAGGTCAAAGTACGGCCTTCAACACGGAGCCTTGTCTCACACCGAACAGCAAGCTATTAAGGGCCCCAAAATGACTAGTGTAAAACAATTCATTGTTGAAGATTGTACGCGACCTTTAGTAGTTTAGATTCTCGTCATTGGATCACTGGTGGATAGTTTGTTTTATTTGCAACCATACCACATCTCCTTATTTTATATACGCCTAATGTTAAGGCACTTAAAATATAATCATAAATGTATTATTATTAAAATATCATTTATTTAATCAATACTCCCCACCTTATACCCTATATTCATACAACCCATTTTACCGAAAGAGGTCAGTACGATTCCTTTAACTGGAAAACTTAAGCTACCATATGACCTTCAAAAATGAAGCGTAAATAACACTAACCGGATAGAATAAAAGGACATCATCAAGTCAAATGCAATCGACTTAAACTACAAATTCCTCAGATAAAACAATCATTATGTTTTAATGTTGTTTTTTTTGCACTCGATGTAAACAATAGTAATATTCACAGCTTACAAGGAAGTCATATATATATATATATTATTACTTTAATCCTCACAGTGTCTCACGCGATAAGTTACTATTTTTCAAAAATAAATTGCACAGAATGCTTTTTACGATTCATTTGAATGAAACAATTTAAAAGAATCACATTTAAATATCTGGAATTGCTAGTTTTGTTTATTTCGAAGTTCAAGTAATGATCAAATCTAAGTTGGTTTCAATATTTTGCAGCATATCAATTACGTCATGAGCGGCAAGTAATAGCATTCATGTTAATTTTGACGGCTTAACATGACCAATTAGGATCAAAACATAAGCAGCAGTTATTGTAAACACTAGTGTCAAACAAAAACAAACAATTTAAAAACCAAGAATGTCATGTGAACTTTTCTGGATGAAAAAACTTCAGACTTCATATTTCTTCCGTCGAAATGATTACATCATAGGACATGAATAAAATTCATAAGTTTTACTGTTCATTATAATGGACCAAGAATTTAAGAGTTATCGAAGATCATACGGTGAACGCATCATCACTATAAATGAAAACATCATTCTATAAATATTTAAGATCATTTAACTCAATTCCTTTTTAAAGTGCACAGTTATGATTGGTAAGTGCAATTACTTCTTACGTTGATATTGAAAACAACACATAAGGTTTTTGAAACTAAAAAATTAGAGGATCAGTACATCTGAGTTAAACCGACAATATCAGAGTGGAATACGGTACAACTTTAACAGCACCAGTTTTAACACCCTCGCAGTAGTGCAGACCTTCTTTGATATGGTACTTTACTTACGTCTGCCTTTTCGATGTCTAAAAAACTGGTGCTATATATAAAGGTGTGTTTTATTGTAATTAAATTCAACTGATAGGAAATAGAATGACATGGAAATTTGCTCCAAAACAAGCTTAACCCAACTAAGTGTACATATGTCACAAGTCAGGTATTGTCTTGAAGGCGAATTCGAGCTTGACACATCACATAGACACTTGTTAAAAACCAAATATGGACGTCTAGATGTTTTATTTTGAGGTACGTCTCATTAAGTTAAGTCAGTTAATTTTCTTCATACCTTGACATACATTCAGACATTGATAATGAGGTAGGTTGTAAACTAAACTTTATGAAAACGTTTATGATTTCAACTATCCCATTGTGAATTTTCCATTTCCGATTAGCAAAATTCCATTAGCGCCTGCATATGGAGTATTTCCCTCCAGTTTGATATAATTTTCCATGATGCTTCAGTTCCAGACATCCCGTCGAACATATTACAGGCGAAATCATATGATGTAGTTGAATCTATGGAATATCTGTGTCAGAGATGACCACTTATATGTTTTATTAATCTTGTCGTAACGACAATTGTGTCAACTTTTCCACGATTGTGACATAAGTGCCACTAGTTTAAAAAAATGCTTACCTTTCTGGGGCACAAAAAAAGGGTAACATATTTAACAGAAAAATGTACATTGTATGTACCCCTTCAGAAATACGAAATCTTTAATTTTCTTTGTACCTCTGTTAGATCATTAATGTAAAGGTTTGCATTACTTGGCTTCCGTTTTCCGTGAGTTTTAGCGCTGTAAACTTTTGAATCGCAGACGCTTAAATCAAATGAGAAGTTACTAGCCAAACGCTTGAATGCGAAATAGTTGTCTTTTGGTTTATTTTTTGTGCTTCTTTTGAATAAAAACCCCAATCAAAAAGGGTTGTCAAAGTGTCTGAAACTGCAAATCTCATCTCTTGTGTAATATCTTAACCAATTCATTCAAAATTTAACAGAATGGTTTCGTATATGGTTCATGTATTTACACGCGGTACATGTATGTTACTACTGGATACTGGAAAATAGACTATTTTCATATTGGACTCCGCAGTTTATAATTCTTCGACAGGTTACTTACTCTATGGTAGAACATTTTGATAATCAGTCAAGTAAGAGCTACGAAAATAAGTAAAATCAAGCTTACGGTCGGTTGGTTGGTTGGGGAAGGGTGGGGGGATAATTAACTGTTTTCCGATGGTTTTGTCGTGTATAAAAAAAATAAAAGAGTTATTTTTCCCCCAAGTGCACCTATCGTTAGCTTGACATAATTATTTTATTTGTGGTAGATTATAGAATTGTATAATCATGGTTTATAGATGTGTTGATTATTCCCTGCTGTTTAATGGTGTTGTTGACTTTTCTTAATCCGTTTCTGTATAATCCGTTACTCGACATTAAATATCGGTTAAGAGGTCACAAAAACATATAGGTTAGATAAAGTTGCGTGCTTCCAGTTTTATAATTAATGTGTCACGTGAGAAACACGTTGAATCACAGTCTTAGTAATTGCTCTTTGTGGCAACAGCTTTTAAAACTTATTTTCAAAACACTGTTTACAAAGATATAAATTATGCCTCTTAGTAAAAAATTGAATCCGACGAAACGGAAATCCCGTTTCCAACCATATAGTACTGAAACGGTTGCGACAAAAACTAATTCTTAGAAAACAAAAACCGAAATGGTCGATAAACTGTCAAACATTGGTTTCAAAGTGCCTACAAACCTAACTTTTAACGTTGTTAAAACTGTATACAGAAAACATTGGTAACAAAATCAGTGATGCTCGCGTAGGAGACATCGAAAATACTTTAAGTGCAGCAGACAGTTTTCCATCTGATACGCAAACTGCTTCAACAGAGACACAAATCCGTGAAAGCATTGACAATACTTCTTCTGCTTCGGAAAATGTTAACACTAATATTTTGGTGACTGCTTTTAACACTATGTCATAATGCGTGAATGGCCTTCAGAAATCCGTCGATACCCAGGATGACAGAGAAGTTCTATGATACTAATAAACCGTATAATCTACAACAATGGTACAATTCCTGTAATACCGGACAAAACACATCGGATGCGTTACCTTATGGATTTAATAGAACAGGAGTTTGTTCTGATGATTTTCCTAATGTCGACATAGTTTCTACAGCGTTACAGAAACAAATAATACACAGTAAGGACATTAACCTAGCTTCGATTCTCTCCTAATTCCTAGTTTCGAGAATCCCCAATCATTTTGGCAGACGGTATGGAAATTAATTTAGGGAATAAGCCAGACCCGCGCTTAAATCGACAACTAACAATCCAAGAATTTATCTAGGCCTACGGAAAATTCAAGCGTGTAAGGACATCTGCTTTTCCAGGTAGGAGATTCGAATTAGACGCCTACGAGAAAGATATAATAGAGATCGGTAATTTTTACGGTCAGAAGTTCTATGACTACCATAAAATATTCTCAGCAAAAGCCGCGACACTACTTCAAGAAAAACAAATCAAAGTCGATTGGAGCAAACGGGACCGCGACCTAATGATTTTGATAGGTGCGGGCGTTGAAATCAATATTTGCAAGCTTTGTCACATGGTTGACCATGATACTAAATTCTGTCCACTGCAATTATCAGAGAAAAGCATATCTACCCCACATCTGATGAGAAATGGCGGTAATTCCGATATTCGTGGTAGGAAGCGTTTTTACCACAACGGGAAGAAATTTGCAATAATTTCAATAGTATGTCTGGCTGTAATAAAGACGGTCGTTGCCTCTTCTTACACTTGTGCTCTAATTGTCGTAACTTTGATCATAGCTTAACCGCCTGTCATCGTCAATCTACACAAAACGATACCGAGAAAAATAGAAAGAACCACACATTTAAAAACACTGTTGCTAAAACTGGTACTCCTGCAGCAAAGCAGAATTTCGGTTCCGAAAAATGACTCTCAAATATTAAATTTCCCCTTTATGCTACTACTCCGATTAACGTAGACATATTACAAAATGAACTTAAAAAAATCACAGTGACACATCTTTTGTATTTTACTTATGCAATGGTTTAAATATGGTTTTGAGACTAAGGTATCTGTGACTAGTTTACCAACCCTTGACTGTCGTAATAATTGGTCTGCACGATCACAACCAAACGCAGTAAATGAATTGTTAAGGAAGGAATTTGAAAATGGTTTTATGTACGGGCCTTTTGACATACTTCCATTTTCAAGTTACCGTGTCAGTCCGTTGGGAGTTGCGGAAGGAAAATATTCAAAGAAAAAACGACTTATATTGGTTTTATCGGCACCTCATCAAATTGATATTCATTTTAGCATCAATGAATTAATTGACAAAGACATCTGCTCTATGTCGTACGTCAAGATCGACAACGCTAGCGCTATAGATATTATCCTGAAATACGGAAGAAACTCTTTCTTATGTAAGTACGATATTTCCAATGCATTCAAAAATTGTCCAATTTTACCTTCACAATGGCCTTTATTTTGCATTAAATGGGAGGACAAATATTATTTCTATGTGCGATTAACTTTCGGTTGCCGATCTACTCCCATTATATTCGATACTTTGTCACAAGCAATATATTATATTGCCACAAACAATTACAAGGTCAATAACATTTTATACCTGTTAGACGATTTCTTAACTATAGATCCGCCACACGCAGACGGAGAGCGATCAATGGCATTAATGATGATGATTTTTAAACGCTTAAATGTTCCAATAGCAATGCACAAAACTGTTGGCCCTGTAAGGTGTCTTGAATATCTTGGCATCACCCTCGATTCACAAAAAATGGAAGCCCGTTTACCTCAGGAAAAAGTTGATCGAATTTGTGAGTTTATTTCAAATATAAGTGTCAGATCTTCTTGCTCTAAGAGAGATGTTCTACAGCTGTTTGGGCATTTAAATTTTGCATCAAGAGTTATACTACCGGGCAGGTCATTTGTATCTTATCTAATAAATTTATAAATCAAGGCAAAAGAATTACATCATTATGTGCGTTTAAATAAAGAATGTCGGATAGATCTCGATTTTTGGTTACGATTCCTAAAGGTTTGGAATGGAATGGAATTAATATGTTTTATAATTGTACATTTATATCTAATTACGATATGGAATTATTCACGGATGCATCGTCAACTATAGGTTTTGGTGGATATTTTGGTGGAAAGTGGTTTTATTTGTCATGGCCGACCGAAATAAAAAACATAACAAACAGATAACATTCAATGGCATTTCTTGAATTGTATCCAATCGTTGTGGCAGCTGTTTTTATGGGACGCCTCATGGAAAACAAAAAAAGTGTTATTTTGGTCTGATAATATGTCTACAGTCGAGATTATAAGGAAAGGCAGATAAAAATGTTTGTATATTTTGAAGTTAATGAGAAAATTAACATGGTGCGCATGTACAAACAACTTATTTTTAGTGCAAAACACGTGCCAGATTTACAGCACGATATAAGTGATGCCTTATCTCGATTTCAGGTACAACTAATTGAAGGAAAATTGTAGTGATCTCTTAGAATTGTAAAACGGCACACCATTTCCTAGGCTTAAATTGATTTTAAATTCTGTCAAACGATCTCAAAATCAGAACAAGAGAGTAAGGCTACCTGTCACTTTTGATATTCTTGAAAAAATTATAAAGAGATTACAAAAAGGAGTTTTTTCAAAGTTCATTGTCTCACAAAACATGTTTAACCCCGCCGCATTTTTGCGCCTGTCCCAAGTCAGAAGCCTCTGGCCTTTGTTAGTCTTGTATATTTTTTTAATTTTAGTTCATTTATATGTTTTGGAGTTTAGTGTGACGTCCATTTTCACTGAACTAGTACACAATTTTATTTAGGGGCCAGCTGATGACCACCTCCGGGTGCGGGATTTTCTCGCGGCTGTTGTCTGATCTTTGGTCGGGTTGTTGTCTCTTTGACATATTCCCCATTTCCATTCTCAATTTTATGATAGAAACAGCTAGCGTGATTTCTTTCTTTGGCTTTCTCCGATGCGGAGAAATAACTGTTATCAAATCCGAACAATTTGAACCTGCAATTAATTTATGTATATCAGACACTTCGAATTCATTCACTTGAAACAGTCAAACACTGATCCATTTCGTAAGGGTATAGATATTCAGTTACACCAAATTAATAGTCATATTTGTCCATATCGTGTTTTAAAAAGATATTTAGAGATCAGGAAAACGTGTATATCGTCTTATCAAAATACTGACCCTCTTTTTGTATCAATTGTCAGTTTAGCCATGGAAAAAGATTTTTTATAACAAAAATCAGACATGTTCTAGAGTTATAATGTTATGATCCTGAAAACTTTTCAGGTCATTCATTTAGAATAGGTGCTGGAACCGCAGTTGGGCAAGCTAAAATAGAGGATCACATGATAAAAACGTTAGGCCGCTGGTCTTCAGATTGCTATGTGCGTTATATTCGCAATCAACCAACCTCTATAAAACATGCACAACAGCAGCTAGCTGAATCTGTTGATCATTGATTATATTATAGTCAGTTTTGAATTTATGGACACAAGAACTGCACGTTTGCTTTATATGTATATTTTGTTACTTTTATTTGCCTTATTATTGTGTTATTCGTTGACTTATTGAAGGTGATCCCGGGGGGGCTCCTCAATCTAAATACTTGAGGGTCACTCAGACTCATCTGATTTCTAATCACTATTTCGTCAGAGTTTTTTGGCACCTTTTGAAATGTTTCACTTATTCATAATTTTCATTTATTTTCCAAGCATTTAACATCTCCAACCTCAACTCAACACCTTAAAACATTGTAGCCCACCGTCACGCGGAGGCTGGTCCACTGCCACGTATGGGCCGTCAGATGAAGTTTCGCTTTGTCATTCTTTTGTCAGTTGTGTTGTTCAAGTTGAGCGTAGTGTCTTGTCAGCTGGTGTACTTTCCACGAAAGAACCGGTTCCTGGCAAAGTCCTGGAGTAAAATTATTTTTCAGATAGTTGAGTGATTTCCCAAGGCCAAACAATTTAATATGTTTTATTTAGTACAGGAACTACATTTTCATTTTATTTAGTGTAATATTAATAATAAATATAATTCATTTACACAGTATATTTTAGTATCAATGGTTCTGTGAACAAAATTTATTATTGAATCTAGTTTTCTGACATTATACTAAGATTACATTCACCAGACAGGACCCTTTAACAAATTTGACCTCACGATGTGTAACAGATGTTAAAGTTTAACACAATGACGCTAATGAGCATATCGACACACAATAATTTCACAGTTTGATGTCCTACGAAGATTTACTAACAGTTTGATTGATTAGGAGAATAAAATGATTATTACAGAGACTGCAATGTCTTATTCGTCACAAATCATATTGTGCTATTACACGTGTATAGCAAACTTCATAACATGAGAGGCATAGTATAATTGCCATTGAAACTAGCATCACAGTTTAAATACAACATTTAACTATGTTATCATTATATTACACTTACATGATTTCTTTTCGACAAATTGCACTACAATTAGCTTAATAAGATTATCATGTGGAAAACTCACGTCATTTTCAGAATTACAGTTATTGATTGATTAATGGGATGATTGCTTACATGGTTGATTGGTTGTTGGTATAAATCCAGTGGCAAATAGGTCATGCATATACAGGACGGGAAAAACATAGAATATATTTTAAAACAGAAATTCGGCTATCAGTTTTACACAAACACACACAGAAAAAAGGAGTATATAAACTCTTACTTGTCAATTATAAGCAATCTTGTTTTATTATGCGCTTAAACGATTAATATTTTGATTTCCAAAACATTAAGTCTCGAGTATACGTACATTTTCATCAGTGAATCAAGAATAACTTACCCTTCCGAAGCAGTTTTGGTGATGTTTTTAAGTTTCTGTTAGATGCTCTGCACAACAATTTTGGTCTATTTTTTCGTTATTTGGTTATGGTATTGTCTTTCCTATTTTTCTTAAATTGTGGTTTTTGGTTGCCGCATTAATTGATATTCTGTACCTATTTAGACTGAATACAAGTATGACAGCAGTTAATGAGACAGTGGTAGTGTTCTTTGAAGTATTAATCGGAATGGACACAAGCTGTCTTTGCCATTGACGTAATTGAAATAATAGTTACTGTCATTGGAAGAGGGGATAAAGTATGGTTATTCGTGACATAAAATCCTTCCACAAACATATTTTGTAAACCTTTAAATACTTATAGTATTGGGGAAATAAGAATAAAACTTAATATGAAATTTTTGACTATTAATATAAGAAAACTAAGTATTACCACTGTGTTTTTCAGGCTGTAAGATTCCTGTTCAGTAGTTAATTGCAACTGTAAATGATTTTCATATCATTAAAATTTTGTTAAAAGTAATTATTCTTGTAGAAATTTAATTCCTCGTGATAACCATCCCTAAAACTCAACTCTTGTGTAGTGTTGAGAAACAAGGGAATCTTCTCTTGCTCAAACTAAATTTTGTTCAAAAATTCTGCCAGTGAAATATCAAATGCACAATATAATCTGGCTGTTAGCAACATATAATATTTAAGAAATAAGCTTAACGAAATCGAAATTATTAAATAAAATACTTAAATTTGATTTCAGTTCAAATTCAATTATAGATTCATTATCACTTCTGCAAAGTCGTTTTATAGAAACCGTATTAAGAGCAGAAGATCTTAATATCTGTGTTAATATCATAGGGCATTTAGTATATTAAATTTCATACTTTATAGAAATGATGTTTAAAGTTCTGTAAATATTAAAAAAAAAAAAAAAAAAAAAAAAAACAAACATGCAATTTTAAACACTAAGAAATATTTTATATCATATTACATAAACAGACGATCGGACAATTGTCGTACAAAATGTAGAAATAAAACAAAACTAATGTTATACCCACATGCTAAAATTTCTTTTATGACTTGTCCAACATTTATTCATTTTCTGCATATATACGGGATTATTTTTTTTTTATCATCTTCGCAATTGTCAATGTGTAAGTATACTGAACAAAGAGAACATTATGCTTCATATAGTTTTTCCCTTAAAGTTTGTACACGAAATTAATTGATTGATTAATGTTTACATAGCAAATATTTCAGAATATTCAGGACGAGAACAAGTTGATAAATCCAAACGGTAGGTTTAAAAAAATTATCTAGAGTGATGAATATCGATAATTTCGACTGCCTCTGGAAAATTGAGGGTATGTTGGATTTTATAAATATGATAAGAAATTTTTATTTAAACCTAAAAAGTTCAATTATGGACCGCTCGTTGATGTGTTGCAATGATTCTTTACAGTGAAAGACCGTAGCACTCTCCCTACACGAGTCTTCAGATTTAACATGCCTTTTCAGACCGGACTTGTTTGCGTATCTATACATCCCACACATTCAAACCAACACCCTTCTTAGCATAGGTGTTACTGCCGCGTGAGAAAAGTCCAGAAATAACCATATTTATATACCCTAATCACCCCTGCATTGTTTGTAGAGACCTATAACATTATATCGACATATTTGCAGATATTAAAAGACATATTGGTAACACGAATCTTCTTTTTTTTCTTGACGTGAAGATTCCTCAAACAGCTTTATTTTATCAGAAAATTAGTGTAAACAATATTTTATTTAGAAACAAATAAATAAATACGTACATCAATACAATACATGGATTGGAAAAGAAGTGACAAGTCACTTATAAATTCCTCTCCAAGTTTATTAACCATACAAAGATGTTTGCAAAAACAACACCTTTCCAAAGAATTGAAATATAGCGAAGATTGAGCAGGAGTAGAGTGAAATACGATGCACTAATTAGTTTTCCCCGAGGAATTATGATAAGTTGCATAAAAGTGTGTCAACTTACCCCGAGGGTATCACCAGCCCAGTAGTGGTCTCTTTTGTGTTAACCTTAAATAACATTGATATGTGCATTTTCTGTAAATTTACTGGTTATTAAATGTGTACTTATTCGGAACACAAAGGTTTTCCTACCCAAGGCATAGACTGTTTAGCCGTATTTGACACAACTTTTTGAAATTTTGTTTTATTATTCTCCAACTTTGTATATGATTTGACCTTCCAACTGTTTTTATTCGAGTGCC
The DNA here is from genome assembly GCA_017311375.1 of Mytilus coruscus. Classification (NCBI taxonomy): domain Eukaryota; kingdom Metazoa; phylum Mollusca; class Bivalvia; order Mytilida; family Mytilidae; genus Mytilus; species Mytilus coruscus. Next base: position 50,878,117 of record CM029602.1, read on the forward strand.
ACTGATGAGTCTTATCAATATGAAACCCGCGACTGGCATTTCACATTGTAAGCCTAATACACATGTGGCGATGTCCTTGAACAGTTTACTGAAGTATATAATGTAAGATGTTTTGTATCGTATACACTTGGATTGTTTAAAATAAAATTAAAGTATGAAGCTACAACATGAAATAATTCGATTATTTTCAAAATTTAGAATAGAATTACAGAAGAATATATTAAAATGCATAACTTAAAATCTCATTTTTTTATGTGTTATCTATAGTCAATAGTCATTAAATTCGTTCATCATCGTCTGCATCAAGTTATGTTCTATCAACAAGTTCAGAACTTTAGAATTATCCCACGCTTAGAAACTTTCGCCGTAACCTCCGTCCCCCTTTTGTCCACACACACAATATTGTTGTCAAACCTTTATGAACACTAAATTGTTACAAACAGTTCTGAACAAAACTGCTGAGGACACGACATTCTTGCGAGCACAAACAAGATTGAAATTCATTTGGTTGAATAAAAGTAGCTCGAGTAACACACGAATTTGTCACAGAAACGATATCCAGGATGCCAAGGCTGCACCTAATTTATTATCTAAACTCATCTATCTATAGGAAGTGTTCGGGCTCACCTGATATCTTACCGTGATTAAGTCAGTATAAAAAGTCTTTTATTCTATATCTATGCTCACCATATGTATGTATAAATTTTACATCTTGATTTGTGGAGTCGTTGTTGTAGGCCGTACTGTGACCTGTACTATAGTTGTTTACACCTTCGTCATTTGGTGTCTGGTGAGTTGGCAATCATTTTGTTTTATAGGTATCGGATGGTTTGCATCGTATTTTGATGGTGATGTAAAAGAATCATAATCCGAGCAACTTATACATGTATATGTTAATTTTATTATAAACAAAATTAAAAGAAACAAAATAGACTTATCTTTGCTTATCTGAAATATTTCATCCACCAAATGTTTTTTTTTCTATCAATTACACTTTCTGCATCAATAATCTTGATATTTACCATTTTTTACTAAACTATAACATCAAAGAACAAGGACATAAATGCAAAGAACCAGGATCGTTTGTTCTAATTACCATCACAATTTTGTTTGATATATGTGTGTAATGAATTTGGCCAATAACCTTCGGTAAATACAAAAAGAGTTTTTTTTCTCTTGTTATTTGTATTTAAAATCGAATTGTTTTGTTGTTTTTTTTCAATTTAGAAAACGGTAGACATTGAGGGAAGACGCGCTGTCATGATTGCTCTACATAATGATTTTTCATTGGTTTTAATTCACAATTTATCATTGCGATCCTTCATTGAAAGTTTTATTCGGATCTTCTTACCAAAACGATTTGAAGAATTCATTATTAAGCCTCGTGAGAACTATTGAACAGATATAGTCAATTCAGGTAGGGGAAAAAGACATGATTTACAACAAACCAAAGTAAGATTTTCAACTAATCAATGAAATATAATAAAGAGAAAGATAATTCCTATTGCATACCTGTCGTGTAAGTTTATTGTAAGTTATTGAAAGATATTGGCTCTGTCGTCCTTCCAATAACTTTTTTTTTTTATTCCCCGTCACCAGTTGGATCGGACAATAAGGTTTAAATTACCCTTGTTTGTCCGTACGTCCCGAAATTGGTTTCCTTTCTCTAACTTTAGTTTGTCTCAACCAAATTACCACCAAACACAGATGCAGTTCAAATTTGGGTGGCGTCATTTGCACTGTTTTTTCTAAATGATATTTGTAAAAGGAAAAATTGGCGAATATTCACCGTTTCCACACTCTAATATTACCTTGCCTCAACTAAATGTTTTAAAACTTATACACAATGCTTATTTTTACCAAAACGTACTAAGTTTGATTTTGGGTGGCGCCATTTCCATACAAATTCTCACAGAAACAATATCAACAGTGCTAAGCACCTAATTTATTATCTAAACTCATCTATTTATAGGGACAGCTCGGGCTCACCTGATATTTTACCGTGATAAAGTCAGTATAAAAAGTCTTTTATTCTATATCTATGCTCACCATATGTATGTCAAACTTTTTATATTTTGATTTGTGGAGTCGTTGTTGTAGGCCATACTGTGACCTATAATATAGTTGTTTACACCTAGTCATTTGGTTTCTGGTGAATAATGGTCCCTTTGGCAATCATTTAGGTATCGGATATGTTGCATCGTATGTCATACACTTATCCAGGAATTACCTTTAACCCGGAAATTTACCGAATATTATAGAAGAAAAATTGGCAAAGTCACTGTTTCTACACTCTATAACATTACTTTGCCTCAACTAAATGTTTTAAAACTGACACACAAGGCTAATTTGCTCCAAAAACATATCAAGTTTGATTTTGGGTGGTCCCATTTCCAACGTTGTTGCGTTATGTTCCTTTATAAATAAAAAAGATGGCGAATATGCGGTTTCTGCACTCTAACTTCATTTCGTCTAAACCAAATGTTAAGAAACTTATACATAATGTTTATTACCACCAAACACAGATCAAGTTCGAACTTGGGTGGTTTCACTTTCACCGTTCTAGACTTCCACCATTACTGTTTGTTATTGAACAAAGAGAGTCCTCAAACCCTCGAGGAATTTTAAATGACAACAAACGAGAATACCACTTTATATATTTTATGTGTCCGAAGCGTTTTTCTTGACACAGATGCAAATGTTATGAAGTTTCAAAGAAAACAAAACGTTAATAATTTTGATTTTTACATTGACTCTTGCATATTTACAAGCAGAAGCATCTGTGTCCCATTGACACATTCTTCTCTTTTTTTTTTCATCCTTTTCTCTGAAACCAATGATCGAATGTGGACCAAACTTGACATGAATACTGCATGTGAGGTATATAGTAAAATTCCATTCTAGATGAAAAACATCACCAGCAGAGCTAACATAGGAAAATCTTTTGAAACTTGGTGAAATGACGATTGGAAGACACTATGCAAACAGTTGTCATTTGATGCTGATTTGGTGGTAAATAAGGTCTGCAATCACCTGCCATAGGACATTATAAATCGCATGCCTTGTGTTCAGTAAAACTACATAGATGATCTGCATAGAAAATACCAGAAATAATGTATGGAAGGTCATTTATGCATATTATTCATCTTTCATTCCGAAACGACCACCAAAGACTGACCTTAATTAAGATTGGTCAAATTTTCAGATTACGATGACACTATGAAATTGAACCCTTTTAGGCGTGATAGAAATGAAACCTGTTTAAAAGTGATACCATTTATAATTCCCATTTTATATTAATGCGTTAGCAAATTTCTATACCAATAATAGATTATCTTAGCTGTATTTGGCAAAACCGTTCGGAATTTTAGGTCCTCAATGCTCTTCAACTTCGTTCTTTAGTTGGCCCTTTTATAAACTTTTTGATTCGAGCGTCGCTGATGAGACGGAACCCGCGTCTGGCGTACACAATTTTAATCCTTGTATCTATGATCAGTTTATTGGCAGAAATGATGTCAAATAGGTTAATTTGAATAATTTGAATCCAGATAGAAATCACATTCTGCTCTTTTTCATATGAACTTATATATAAGTTTGTATAATGTAAGGATGCAACTGTTGATCATTATATGTCAATTTCAAAGTTCTACTGAATACGACTGAAAGGGATTATATATGTGGCTATCTATTTTTAAATTTGAACATATCTCCATTTGATCAATATGATGTTTCTTCTTTGAACAATGGCTTATACAAAACGACTCTTAAAAAAACACTATATATTATTCGGATAAAAATAACAAAGTTGGTTTTGTCCGCTCTTCGACGTTTGTATTGGGATTGGATTTTCAACTCTTTTTGGCCTCGAGCATCACTTAAGAGACAATAATTGTCGAAATGCGCATCTGATTCAGACAAAAACGGTACCGTGAATGTTATTGGGATACAAAAGCTATTAATGATGATTTTTTGATTGAGAACTATTTGTTTCGTTTGGAGGACGTATTTTTCCACAAACAATCGGCATTCCCATGGGAACAAACTGTGGCCCTCTTCTTGCCGACTTGTTCCTTTATTCAAATGAGGGTGACTTCATACAAAGATGATGTTCTCTCACAAAATAATTCAAAATTTGATCACTTTGTTGACCGCATCTCTCCCATCGAACTTGAGATAAAGAATACAACAGATACATTTAAGTCTGCCTCGTATCTTGACTTACATCTAGAAATAGACAATGTGAGTCGGTTGAAAACAAAACGTTACAACAAAAGAGATGATTTCAGCTTCCCAATTGTGAACTTTCCATTTCTATGTAGCAACATTGCAGCAGCGCCTGCATTTGGAGTATATATCTCCCAATTGATACCATATTCTAGGATATGTGTTTCCTATCATGATTTCATTGATAGAGGGTTGCTGCTCACAATGAAGATATTAAACCAAGAGTCCAAGTGGTGAAGTTGAGATCATCCCTTCGTACATTTAACGGACGCCATTACGAGTTGGTTGACCGTTATGGAATATCTGTTTCACAGATGACGACGGATATGTTCCAATTATTGTAACTTCAATCTCGTCCCCTTTCCCCAAATGCGACCTACCGAATTAGACTATGTTGTTTTGTGTACCGTTGTGTGTCTGTTTGTCTTTTTTTTTATTTAGCCATGGCGTTGTCAGTTTATTTTCGACTTATGAGTTTGGATGTCTATTTGGTATCTCTCGCCTCTCTTTTAAATCCACTAGGTTCTTTGAAAGGCACTGTTTAGTGAAAATGATGAAGTGTTACCAGAAGGTCAATATCAAAGCGTTTGAATAACTGAAATCATTCCTTAAGAAATATTCGAAGGTGTCTTAAACGAGAAAATTAAAGTATCCTATACACTACACAATCACTATGCAGACATTTTGCATCATTTGAATACCGTTGATAAGAAAGTGATATTTTCCATAATGTAACACTCAAGGAACATACGTTCATTTCTGTCAATTTTCAAACGTTTCATTTGGCTTTCACGATTATTGCTCTCGACCGGACTTAACATTCAGGTTTTCCGTCAGATTTTCGTGTTGTACGTTTTGAATGAAATAGCACGTTTTTGCATGCCCACACTGTGTCCCATGGTCCCTGAAAAGTTGTTAACATAAAATAAAATCTGTACACTTAACAAACTAAAGTAGGTATATAGCTGACATGACAGTGAAGGCTTTCTAGAGAATAACACATGCTTTGAAGTATCTTTAGTTGGATCTCAGTTGAACCACAATCATGCAAACTAAACAGGGTTCAGTTATGCTTCAGGCAAATCCACCTGTTGTATAATGTATGTCAACATACTTACTTAAAGTGTCCCTCATAACCGCGCTTGTGTGGTTACTTTTAAGTGCAATAGAATACTATTGAATTAGTACAAGCTTGTACTTTCTATGATCTTGTTTGAATTTTTTTTGTCGTTTTCTACCGACGAACACACATATGTCCTTGGCGCGGCCTGTTGACACTGTAAGGTATATCCTTAGCACAGTCAACGGCTTAAAATTCCGAAGGTTTGTGCGGCTTGTTCTTATGACAATTTCTACACTTGAACGATCCGTATACTTAACGTTTACCACAAAACTTACCTCTTGAGGCAAATGGAACAATTGAACAGTATGGGAGACGAAATCAAAAAGGCCATTGTTTTTGTTGTTGTATCTTACGTGATCCAGATCCAAATCGGCGTTTTGTTTATGTGAATGTGGTTTTGAAATTGTTACGGTTTGTACTATATATATATATATATATGTAGATTCCTCTCAATGAATCGCGTATAATTTATAAAGTGTTTTTATTGTTTCTTATTTTTCTCAGTTTTCATAATTTTTAATGCGACAAAACAAAACAAAACAAATACCTAATCAAAAATAAAGTTTTTGCACATTTCTTAACACAACTGAAGTAGTGTTTTGTTGTTAAACGTATAAGTCTAATAGGTATTAATTTTTCGCTTTAATTTATGTGATATTTGACCTTCACATGTCCTTCGTTTGCGACGCTTATCATGTGTGTCACCCTTATTCGTGAATTGTATTGCATTTCTTCATCATAAATGCACAACTTGATTATCGAATAGCATTTAAAACTAACAATTATATAACATTCACTCTTAACTATATATTTTATACCAGTAAACCCTTTCAAACGTATCAAACATTAAGATGTTTTATGACGTTTTCCAGCAGTAAAGGTATTGACTTGGAGGTTTATAGTTTGACATAATGTATGGACACCTGTCTATTGTTGAAAACTGTATGTTGACATCTTAATGACCGTTAGTTATGAGAGTCATTAGTTGGGTTGCTGTTTCATTTACGTATATCACGTATCAGCCTTTTTTTTAATTTGCAGAGATTTAACTAAATGTCACTAGTTTGTCAAAATTGTTTCATGTTATGATAATAACAATTCGTATACTACAACTACAATAAAGTATCGGAAAATTAACAAACAAATAATTTGACTACTTTACATGAATTAATGGAATTGATAATTGATGATTGATGTTTGCTTTCCACAGCATCAGCGCAAAAAGGCTACATCGCGGAGAGAGCTATTTCAATAATCAAACAATAAGTATTTTTATAAATCAGACCAACGGTCTTTCAATATACTAAAACTTTAGTTCAGAGCGAAATTACTTATTTGCAAATATAATTAAACAATAATGTTATAAAATTAAAACATGTTAAACTAATACAACTTGTTAATATTTTGGAACGTTTTCCAATTTCTTTCAAAATGTAGCAATTATTTTTGAACTGGAATAATGTTATGTAAATCATACAAATCATTTACATTATAATGTTTCATCCGAATATTGGAAGTTCATGAATTAAAGAAAATCACAAAAAAAAAACAAATAACAAATAACATAAAAAATAAGATACCACTAAACATCATATAGAATTTTAGAAAGCTGACACTTAAAATATAAATATCATAAATAAAATTCAAATATCACAAAAAGCAAAAACGTCAAAATGATCAAGAATAAACATTCAGCGAAGAAGAAACATCATGGACGCAAGGATAGGTACCACGTACATGCATGGCAGAATTGTGACTTTGACAACACCGCTGCCTGAAATAGAAGGTTATTTGACATTACAACGTTTTTTCTAACTCATTTGTTATTACTTCTATAAATGCCAAAACGGTCTTCATATTATTGACTAATTGTTTGTTTCATTGTCTAAAAAGTAAAATAACAAAAATACCGAACTCCAAGGAAAATTCAAAATGGAAAGTCCTTTATCAAATGGCAAAAGAAAAAGCTCAAACACATCAAACGAATGGAAAATAACTGTCATATTCCTGACTTGGTACAGGCATTTCCTTATGTAGATGGTGGCTTAAACCTGGTTTTATAGCTGGCTAAACCCCTCACTTTTTTGACAGTCATGTCGAATTTCCGAAACATAAACAATTCTTCTGTAATTTTTTTTATAAAATTGAAAAGTGTACATGAAACCTTAAAGTCTGTTCATAAATACTCACAATCGAAAAATACTCGATCGAGAAGACAGTAAGGTAAATTCAGACATAGACACCATTTGTGTCGTTTTTAGTAGCGGAAATACACGTCTAATAGACAGAACGTGTTACTCTGGTTGTTGTAAATGTGTTTCTTGCCATTTTTTCAAAAGTAAACAATTTCTTTTTGTATACGATTTAGTAATTATAATAGAAGAAAGTACAGCATATATTTGGACTAAAATGGAATCAAAGACTGTAAAAACTCATCAAAGATACCCGGCATAGAATTTGGTACGCAAGACGCGCCTTTCTTCTACATACGACTCATCAGAGACGCTTGAATGAAATAGTCGATAAGTGTTTGCTGTATTCACATGATTGTCTTCTTGTGTATTAGCGATGTGAAATATTTGAGACTCTTCTTCTTGAAACTTGTTTTTGGCTACCTTGGTGCTACTGATAAATAACAGATCATAGAAATGACAAGATAAAATGCCAATTGTAACGGGGACATTGACCAGTTTATATCTAATGTAACCAATTTATTACAATTCAACTTACTTTTACACATGGTAGGTGTGGTGGTTGGAGATGGAGTATAACCTGCATCACACACACATTTGGTAGCGACACAAGAAGCATGGAGTACACATTCATCACCACCACAAGTGGCATCTGGATTCTTTCCTGCAATAACAAAAAATCTATTTAAACTCAATCTTTCAATCTGGAATAGAGAAGATACAAAACTGAATTTACTTTGAAGTCCTCATTGATATCGAGGAAAAGATCAATATATCAAACAGACATTTTAGTCTTGTTTAGCATGTTTATGCTGTATCCTTAATCTCAAGTTTACTGGGATATATGAGGTGCAAATACTTACTTAAATGTTGGTTATTGAGTGACAGGACATCATAAATATATCTTTACAAAATACTAATTGTAATATAGCATTACAAGCATTCTTTTAATATAAGAATATTTTTCAATATATCAATCGACAGTCATCGAGTTTTTAATTACATGTTTATCGAAGTATAGACAATTCTTAGTGTATTCTGCACACACTTCAGTGTTCGTTAACATTTGATGTAAGTGTTTGAACATGAGTGGTCTATATATTGGGGACAGGGATTGGTAAATAATGCGAACATGATCTAGCTTTTTATATACTTGGCATTCGGTATGAAAAATAAAATGAATTAAGTAGATTCAGTACATTGATCGTATAATTTTAGAACATGTGAAAATAACACTTTTATGAATATTTTGCTTCTGAAGCGTTTATCTGGCTTTCCCTTTATTAGAACTAAAATAGTAACCAAAATCTAAGTATAGATATTAAATAAGGTTGAAATATCGATCAAGCAAGTTAGAGCGCAATCATTTGCATGTGTTCAATTATTAAATGTATATAAATGATAATTTGTAAAGACTTATCCAGACACAAGTGAATTTTAAAAACAAAAATTACAAAACTGTCCTTAATTAAGCAGTTTAAAATCCGTGGACTAATATAACACGGTATTACCATAAAACATAGAAGTAATAACTTCCCATAAAACAAAATGACACTCATAAGAACGTGGCTTAGTCATAAATCAATTTTTCTAGCAATGTGAAAGTAGAATCCAATAAGCATTTTAAACTAGTAGGTGATCAGAGATTATTTCAGTAAAACAGGACATATATATATATATATATATATATATATATATATATATATATATATATATATACATATATATGCACCTCTTGGTAGAGTTAAAACAAAAGGTATTGATTAGTCGTTTAAAATTGACACTAAAGTAATTAGTTACAAAAAAATAAGGAGATGAGGTTGATTGCCAATCAGACAACTATCCACCAAAGGTCAAATGAAGTGGATGTAAGCAATTATAGACAACCGTACGGCTTTCAACAATGAGAAAAACCCATACCGTCTAGTCGGCTATAAAAGGCCCCGATATAAAAATATCAAACAATTCAATAGAGAAAAGTGACGGCCAAATTGATATCAAAACAATTTAAGAAAAAAAAATATGACCGACATGAACCAACGACAACCACTGAACTGCAGGCACCTGACTTGGGACAGGCACATACATAATGTGGCGAGGCATGTTTATATTTATAGTCTTACTGAGCGTGCAAGCGGCTGCATCTACGTAGTGGGTGGCTTTACATAGACATTTAGCAGTTCCATCAATTCTACATTCGGCGTCGGCTACAGCACATTGATCTGAGGCAGAATCCGTGGCGTCGCAAGTATCATCCAAGGCAGCAACCTCTGTAATTTTTAAATGATATACAAAAATATGGGTATTTACAGTTGTTTCTATAATTAAAAATTCGTATAAGGTTATGAATAATTCAAACGGGTATTTTTTGGAAAATAAATCAAAAGAACACAAACAGAGACAAATAAACTCATGATAGATTCGATTCTCTGTCTGTCATATACAGTAAAGTTATATATAATTATAATGTTATATCAAAAGAACATAAACAATCTGACTATTTGCAAATAAATACGGTATCTTTGATGAGTTTATTTATCCGTATCCCTTTTGTATAAATAACGTTAACTATGATTCACTTTCATCAGCCGTACGTTAATGATAATATATATTTGTTTTACCCAGTCACGTCCAGATGTTAGTTCTGAGATGTGTCATCAATCACATCAGAAAGGAAGTCATTTAGGCTTTCATTTGATTCCAAAATACAATGAAAATTATAACACAATATGGGGCATTTGATTGGCCTCAGTTAAACATTTAACGGAGATAAAACTGTCATTTGGACAGGTATTGCAACATGTGAAAATATTGAAAAACCTCACTACAACAACAGTTTTTCTTTAAAAAATGCCAGTTAAAATAATTGTAATGTTTCGATTGCTGTCTCCTTGACATTTACCCCACATCTCAATCGGTATAATCTATCAAAGGTTTCTATTAAGTCATGACTGGTAAATTAGATCAAACTGTGATTCACAAAAAAATAATCAAATATCCAAGTCTTTTTTTTTTCAACAAATAGCCATTCTATTACAATAACTGTCAATGGATGTGTACTGATTGATATTTTAGTCTTAGTTTTTCTGACTGTTAATGACATCTTTACACTAAATCCATTGGATGTGGAATGTGTACTGATTGATATTTAAGTCTAAGATTTTTGTATTAGTTGTTATTGGCTTTGAACTAGCTGTCAGTAACTGCGAGTACTCTCAGATCTGTACTTAGTGTCTTTTTTTGTTGTAGGGGTGTATAAGTACCCTGCCACGTCCGGTCTGTGTTTTTGTTAGATGTGTTTCGGCTTTGTATCGATCTGATGGGTTAAGCCCTTTCATCTGATTTTTATAGTTTGTTCTTATGTTGCACTGCTACACCACTGTCCCAGGTTAGAGGGAAGGTTGATGTCTTCAAACTAGTTTAACCCCGCCACATTCTGTATGTGCCTGTCCCAAGTCAAGAGGCCGTAATTCAGTGGTTGTCGTTTGTTGCTGTCAATCATATTTGTTTTTCGTTCATTATTTTGTACATAAATCATGCCGTTAGATTTCTCGTTTGAATTGTTGAACATATAAATTTGTCTTTTCGGAGCATTTTATAGCTGACTATGCGGTATGGGTTTTCCTCATTGATGAAGGTCGTACGGTGACTTATAGTTGTTAATTTTTATGTCATTTGGTCTCTTGTGGAGAGTTGTCACATTGGCAATCATACCACATATTCTTAATTTTATATGTCGTAGTACTCTGTTTTATTCATAAATATCTATGTTAATAGGATATATATGCTTCATACCCGCTTTCGTGAGTTGTTTTCTTATACATAGAATGATATTACACTTGATGGTCATCAACTGATGAAAGCTGAATAATCAGTTTGTGAAGCGCGAAAGTCTACCAGTCTCATATACGGATACAGTGACAGGGGTACCGAAAAAAGTCCTTCAATTCACGCTCATTTTCTAACATCAGGGAGGCCTATTTTTATTTCTTTTTAATTGTGCGTAAACAATATTTAACAAAATTAAAAATTTATAAACTTTAAATAAAGAGTAGGACACATGAAATAAAGTTCCATTTAAGTAACGACTGAAATAAAATATAAAGATATTCAGATTCTACTCTGGCTTGACCATTTTGTAGTTGTTTGAATTTGTCAGAAACTGATTGACCAGTTTGTTTATCTAGCCACAATAGAACACAATTTCGTTTATCTCGCCACAATAGAACACAAGCCAATGATTTATGGATAGCAGCAAATTGTGCAATTCATCCAAGTTAGCCTGAAAACAGTGCCCAATCTTGCGTCGGTCAGGATACCAAACTAATAGACAATTTGGCAGGCACATCCTGTGTTGATTTGAATTAGATAATTTTAACTTTAATGTTAATGGCATTTCAAAATCTAATGGATAAGTCTTATGAATACAGCATCAGAAGAATCCTTAAAAAAACTACAGATGATTTTTATCAGTTTCACACGTTTTCCCGTTATTTAACGTAATACCATAAAATTTTGATAACAAAAATTGAAAGAATTTTAGTCTTTGAATCTTACTTTTGGAAAATAAGAAAATGGGGGTGGGGTGGGGAGTCGGAGGGGGGTCATATGTAAACAACCATTATTTATTGTAACATCGTATGGATAAGAGCAAACCATTAATTAGAAATAACGGGGTCTATTACCCAAGCGCCTGTAGTTTTTGGCATACAAAGACACTTTAGTTAAGAATAAACTTTAAGAAAGTCATCATTTATAGATTATGTTTCGGGGACCAATTCTATCAAAGATTGGCGCTTTTCAGCTATTTTTCCCAGAAGCATTTTATTGTCATCTTCAGATTTGACGTAAACATATTCATGAAAGAAATTCTAGTAAAAACGCTCTGACGGCCATACTTTTCACACCGCTATCACAACTTTAATCAGGGTAAGATTTGTCTTTCATAAAAAGATACGAAATTGATATTTCCTCTATCAAGAAACACTCCCTATCGCAAAAGTTATTATTAAAATAAAAAGATGTGGTATAATTACCAATGAGACAACTCTCCGCCGGAGACCATATGACATAGAAATTAACAACTATAGGTCACCGTATGGCCTTCAACAATGAGCAAAACCCATACCACATATTCAGCTATAAAAGGCACCGAAGGGATAAACGTAAGACAATTCAAACGAGAAGACTAACGGCCTTATGTATGTAAAACTCAATGAACAAAATACAAATATGACATGGGTCATTTTCAAAAAATGTCGAATCTTGAAATTGAAAATTTAATAAAAGTTACTAATTTAAAGCACCCTCTTCATAAGCAAATAAAAATAAACAATACTTATGGATCAACATATTAAAAGACGCAATGTTGATAATGTCATACAAGAATATATGGAAACATTTTTTGATAGGTGGTGCAATATTTTGTCTCTCCTGTTACCATGTTCAAAAGAAATTTTGGGTTATTTATTAGAAAAGGATTCGATGAAATTTGTTAAGCTTGTTTTTCATTGCCAATTAGATGGTTTTCAAGAGTAACAACTTCTATATATTTTGTGTAATGATAGATTATTTGTCAATTTTCCATATTGTACTGAAAAATACATGTACCTCTAAAATTTGTTTTCAAAGGTAATAAAATAACCACCAGCAACGTAAGTCTAAGATAGCAATTCATCATGTTGAGCATTTTTTTTTCTCTCTTTCTAATTAACCAAACATCAGGTCATTTCCTTGCATGTTCGTTTACTTTTGTTGTTATGTTTTTGGTTACAGGAACGTATGTTAACGATATATCACCATATTAAGTTCTATCTTGTTACCCTTTTTGTCTATCCTGTTACCAATAGCAGTATTGCATTTGGTAGATGCTAAATTACAAAGATTAAGACGTTGTCACCTTTAAATGAGTTCAAACAACCAAACATTTCGTTATGTGTAGATTAATATGTAATTATATACTTTTTAAAGACGCTTTAGTCAAATATTGTCTATCCTGTTACTGTAACCATAGTAACCGCATAGACAAGTTTCTTTATTTATGAATGCTGTTGTGAAACAACTACTCCCTTTGATGCAGTGATAATGTTTTTCTGCTGTGGGTTTGGTTCCCAACACGTAATTGCACTTTTTACAAGTCTTATATTGTTGTAATTAGTAAATTTATTGGTAACAGCATAGAGATGGTTAAAGGGTACCCACTAATTTTTGTCACTAAATGTCTTGAATTTTCTTTTCTGTACACTGTTATGCAAGAAACGGGCCGTGTAAAATTTTTAGGATGCTTTTGTGATTTTGAAATCATCACTAAATAGTTCCATATTCATAGGGAGAAACAATTTAACGATTGATCTAGTAGCGGTAACAGCATAGACATGCATTTCATGTACGCCGATTGAATTTAGTTTGTAGAAAAAATGTTAAATAAAATGCTAAAGAAGCTGTGATTTTTCATTAGAGTGTTCACTAACATTCTGAAATAGTTCCTTTTGCAGATACATTGTATCAAGGCAATGAGAAGATAGGAAAAAATCGTTTGAAATGTGTTACCCTGACACTGTACGAACATGAACTACGCAAAAATCGGACTTAATTATATTTTAATCTTATCAAAATAGATCTAAATCGTGTTTATTATTGATGTTCTGACTTACAAATCGTACAAATTTTCGTTTCAACAATTAAAAATGCATTTTCCATTAAGATTAAAAAAATTAGCATAGGTGTACTGAAAATTCGACATTTTTTGAAAATGACCCATATACAGCAACAAACGACAAGAATGAAATTTTTTTCAGGCAAAATCGGTATTTTGTACAGCAAAAAAACGGTACAACAATATATTACCTAAAACAGGGAAGGATAATTTTGAATAGTTAAATACTTGTAGAAAAAACAATATGTCATGAGATTCATTCTTTCATTGGACATGGATGTAGCATGACGATCCACGTTAAGTTTGTCCTTACTTTGATGGTCATGCAACAAACGTCAACATCCCACTACTATTGACGTCAATTGAATTGAGCAGTTTCAATTTGTTTTATTCTCCGTGGATTTGTTTTAACTTAAAAGCTTTTAAATGTACATTCGTTATATCGTTATGATCTTTTAAGGTTTGTTGTCTTTTTATGTCGGTAAATTTGAATGTTATATGTTAATATTGAACGTTTCCCAGTTAAAAGGAAAAAGGGAGACGACCAGGGACACACGTCAATGAGACAGCTAGCCAACAACATAAATTAACAAACATTTCTTACTTGTGGCACATTCTGCAGCAGTAGTTTTTCTGAATGTTCCGGGACTACATTTACAGATGGTGTCACATACTATATTAGTTGTTTCTGTACAATCGCCGGTACTTGTACAAGCCTCACCGTACGCTACTCCTGACAAAAATAAAAATATGTAGTGTTTAGTTTTTATATATCATGCTAAATCGTTGTTTGGAATAGTAGATTTTGCATAAGACTACCATCATTGGCGTTTTTTTTTTATCATCACCGTGTTTAATGCAACATATGGAAACTGCGACAGTAAATTTTGTCGCTCCGAACAAGTTAGATAAAATCGTCAAATATTTGATTATTAAGTCGTTTAGTGAATAAACATTTTTCACGGAGTTCACAGATAAAAGAGGTACATGTATTCACGGGACCAAGTTTGCAAACATTATCTGTATAGGGAAAAAAAGAAGACTCACGCAATGCATCAGCATTTCTTTCAACTTTTAAATTTGCCTGTTATAGCTTATGTCAGGTCAAGTTGCGAAAAATAGGTTTCGAAGTGTTCAATAATAACAAGCACATTACAAAAAAATCTTTTTTCGCCTGAATTGTTATGATTTTACAGTTTTCTACATACATCGGTTTTAATGTAGGAGGACGGTGATTCGTGTGTAACTGTGGTTGTTATTCTAATTTGGTCAAAAGTAATCTGTAATAGTCTAATTACATTTATTCAATCATGCTATATGATTTATTCAATATCGATTGAACATGACTCCAAATGTCAATTTCGAACATAAAAACTGAGCATATCCATAATTTTTGTTTCAATGATACAACAAAGTAAATTCAAGTGCTCAAGTACGAATTTGATAGTTGCAAGTGCTCAAGTACGAATTTGATAGTTGCAAGTGCTGAAATACGAATTTGATACAACATGGCTCATGATAACAAAATAAGAGTTTGCCTATAAATGCTTAAAGTTGCATTCCAGTTTAGATAATCCTGTTTGCCAAAATAAGCGTGGAGCCACTAAATGCAATGTGGTTACAAAATTTATAACGTTAAGGGTGTTTTGATTTAATCATACGAAGAACAAAACATGTCATTATAAAAAAGAAGATGTGCATGGCATATGAATGCCAATGAAAAAAAATTTCCACCATCGGCAATAAGCACTGAGCAAAACCCATAACTTTAAACAAGCTATAATAGAACCCAAAATATCAAATGTAAAACAATTCAAACAAGAAGACTAACGGCCTGATTTATGTACAAAACAATAAACGAAAAACAAATATGATATGCAGCAACAAACTGATTTACATGCTCCTAACTATAGACAGGAACATACAGAATGTGGCGAATTAAACTTATTCAATATTGTGACATTTGCATTGAGTCTGGTTTCGCATGGCGGATGATGCACATACAGCAGTAGGCGGTAACCCTGTTGATGCTCCTATCTTCACCTCATGTTTATGTTATCATGTTGATCGTGGATTGTATAGATTAACGAGATTTGGAAATCGGTTACTACTGTTGCCTCTACTATGTTGTGCTGTTACACAACTGTCCCAGATTAGGGGAGGGTTGAGCGCTCACAAACATGTTTAACCCCGCCACTTTCTTGATGTGCCTGTCCCAAGTCAGGGGCCTGTAGTACAGTGGTTGTCGTTGGTTCACGTCTGTCATATTTGTTTTTCGTAAAGTGTTTTGTTATAAATTAGGCCGTTAGTTTTCTCAATTGAATTGTTCCACATTTTTCATGTCGGGGCCTTTTATAGCCGACTATACGGTATGGATTTTTCTCATTGTTGAAGGCCGTACGGTTGCCTATAATTGCTTACATCCACTTTATTTGAACTTTGGTGGATAGTTGTCTCATTAGCAATCATACCACATATCCTTAATTTCATATAGAAATGCATGCTAAAGAGATGCAGAAAGTAGGATATGTAGAATAAATGCAGAAATTTGGCCTTGCAACAGTCCTCTTATGGACCATTGGAGAGTTGTTGCAAGAGGTTTGTCTTTTACGCGTGCAGAGAGCGTGCAATCGTCAACACGAGACAACGGAGTAAACGTCCCATTCCGACCGGACATGGGTGCGTATTTATACATCCCGCACAGCTAAACGGACGCCACGCTTTAGAAAAAATTTTACTGCCACTCATTATCCCCTCAATACACACCTGAATGGCTCACGTGCGAAACCAAAATAATAATTTTACAACTATACATATAAGTCTAACATAATTCAAACGTTAATAACACCAGACTTGCAGTTTATGAGAAATGCCGCAAACAAGTCAAGATAAGAAAAAGACGACGGGATAATGATTAGAACAAGAACAGTGCAAAAAATAAGTCTACAAAAATCATTCAGGAGACTGAATTAAAAACGTATCTTACGACAAAAGCAAATTTGATTACAATGGAACATAAAGTATATTCAAAGTAGGAAAGGTGAAGGTACATTGATTTCGTGGATTACAAAAGCATACACAAAAACAAACAAGATCATAGACACGAAGGTATTATATTGATATTTCACAATTTCTTTTGCCTGCACGGCATATTGGTACATCGAGGTATTTCGATTTCTCATCTCATGAGTAACATTTTATTGTAATCAAATATAATGTTCCATGACTTTGACATATAGAATTTTTATTAAGTAGGGAATCTCTTACAAGTATGTGAGTGAGTGTGAACCATCTTGTCACACCTTTTCTTACCATTTCAGTAATTCAGATTTTAATTATGTTCACTCCCATTTTTGTCACTTTTATACCAGTACTTATCAGACTTTTCCCTACCATCGATATGATATCTTTTTATTTATTCCATTGCCTGCACGGTACGTCTTAAATATAACCAATAAATAACATTACCATGTATACAGAGTTTAACAATAAAAACTAAACTATATATGTCATAACCTTAGTCTTGGGGCGAAATATCTACTACCTTTTCCCCTATAACTTCCAAACAGTATAAGAAAGTAAAAGTATAAAACTTTGTACTTTTAATTTACATGTATATCCTGAAAGAAATTCGGAAAAATTACAATAAGTTGTACACAGACTTAAGTTGTAAAAATGATCAGAACATACCTTCAACACCTACTTCATTGTAAATAACTAACACCATCCAGAAGCTAACAAACCGAGCTAAAAGGTCCTGTAAGTAGAACAAAAATAATAAGTATTGTGATTTTCGTGCGTTTCTGGATTCAACCTCATCACCAATTATCAAATCAAAAACATTTGAAAGCCAGGGATGTATATATTAATTTAATTTAAGCACCAATAACAATGCATTATGAAGTTCCGGATAAAAATGTCTCATATAACGGCGCGAACCTATTCGTTTTAGTCGATATACACGCCCTCTTGAAATCGTTATTAAAGAAGTATAACAAAAATATCAAACCCAATGGAAATTGAAAAAGGGGAAAATCCATAAAAAATGACAAAATCAAACGTTATCAACCAATGGAACAAGTAAAACAACTGTCATATTCCTAACTTGGTACAGGCATTACCCAAAGAAAATGCTTGGTTAAACCAGGTTTTATAGCTACATTTAGCTAACCTCCCCCTTGTATGACAGTTATTTATAGTTCCGTTATGTTGACAAATTGGGTGAGCAAACCAAACAGAAAAAATGATAATAATTGTGTTCCAGCAGCCATAGCTGTGTAAACATACACCATAGACACACAACACAACTGACTCACACATTCAAACAAACATACAAATAAATCTAACAAAGACGGCACCAAAAAAAAGTGTTGTAGTAGATGGTTAATTTGAAAAAGACGCCAACTCAAAACTTTTTGTAGGGGATAGTTAGTTGAAGAAACAACAGTTTGTTCTTGTTGGTGTAGCTATTATTTTATGCCTTGAGTCAATTATAAAATTGGGAATATAACAGGAACATGAGGAAGTGGAGAAGACATTAATAAATATGGATGGTCTGACAGTATGAGTATTCGAGAGCTGATCGATGTACAATGTTGATATAGGATCACATATTGTTGGATAATCGCCGAAAGTCGTCTGTTTACTAATACGTTTACTTGGTGCTCCCCGATATGTTATTATAGAGATGTATTTGTAAAAGTAATTAACTGGACGTTAAGACACCCAACAATTAATCAGACCCGTCTAATCATTATTATATTTTTGAATCTTTGTTATAGATTAATTTAATGGGATGTTATAGTTTATTGCATATATTTAGAATATATGTCCAACAATGCTACAATAAACAAGGAAATACAAAAACAGCCGCTATAAATATATTAAGAAAGTCCCATCAATATATTCTTGTAATAGTTTAAATTACCGAAGAAAAACAGTATAGGCATCAGATCGGGAATAACACATAGAGACTATGCGGGAATATTTTGCTTTTTAATTAACTGGATTGAGAGAGAAGTGAAGGTGTGATATAGTCGCCTTTTTGGTCTCTTGATTACTAAAGTCGTAAATGTCCCGATTATCACATATCATTATTTCACACGTCAAACTTCTTAATATGCATCATCTTGAAACACGAATGGAAAACATTTTGAAAGCTTGATCTTTCTATTAAATTTTTTTAAGATATTGGCATAGCTTTTCAAAAAGAGTTTTTTCAAATGTTCTTTTTGGTAAGGCTATTGTTCACATTAAAATTATTAAACTATATGTTAACTTGCTCATTTGTCGAGCCTGCGACATTTATTGCGCGAAAGTAAGACATATTAATCCTACATTCCGTCGTCGGCATCGTCAACATATAGATTCAGTCTATTTTTAGACACCAACAACTGTCAAATCCTTATGGAATTAAATGAAATTTGAACAGACGTATTTGTTTGACCGAAAGACATTATCCAGAGCAAAATTTTAACAATATTCATTTTTTTCCGTATTTAACTAATAAATGGACTTTGTCAAACCTTCATAGAATTTTTTAGAGCTTTTTATAATTAAGATTATGTCGGAAGCAAAATTTTTAAAATAAATTAGTTTTTTGTAGTTAACATTTACGGACGTTCTGGGATTAGTTAATTTTAAAGGCTAAATGTATAACCCTGCATGGATTGTTATTAAACATGGAAAGAACCTAATCTTCAATATGAAAAAGTATGAACAAAGATATTAGATGTGTACTGATTGATATTTTAGATACATGATTTTTTTATTAGTTGTTATTGGCTTTGAACTGGCTGTCAGTAACTGCGAGTACTCTCAGATCTGTACTTAGTGTCCTTTTTGTTGTTATGGATGAGGGATGGATGTCGTTGGTTCATGTCTGTCATATTTGTTTTCGTTAATTGTTTTGTTATAAATCAGGCCGTTTGTTTTCTCAATTGAATTGCTTCATATTTTTCATGTCGGGGCTTTTTATAGCTGACTATACGGTATGAGTTTTTCTCATTGTTGAAGGCCGTACGGTTGCCTATAATTGCTTACATCCACTTTATTTGAACTTTGGTGGATAGTTGTCTCATTGGCAATCATACCTCATCTCCTTATTTTTATAAAGTAGGTTAAAAAAGGTCGAAGTCCATTAAAACTGACAAAATCAAACGCTCGACTATATGAACGAACGAAATGAAAAAGCATCCAATGCAACATTGAATTTGTTCTTTTTTGAAATCTTTATTTTTCTAATAAATGAACTCCTTACATTTTACAGTCAACATTACACTATTACACTGACAGCATCAACCACAGGCGAGACACAGGATTACTTGGAACCCTTTATGAATTTTCACTGTATGTGCGAAAGCGTTCGCCTTCTTACTACCAATTATCTGTATTATTTGCTTGGTAAGAATATGTTTTTAAGTTATAACAAATTTACATATAAGAAAAATTATAATATAAAGCTGAAAATTTTATATTATTAAGGCAATAAGTTTTCATCATTTAATATTTCAACTTTACTTCTGTCGAGAAGAAATACTGTAAATCGTATCAAAATGTATATCCTATAAAGTCAAATTTCAAATGGAGACGCGCCAGGCCCATATATCATCCCATTATGTCCATAAATCGCCGGAATAAATAAATCATTCATTAGAATTTGGTATAATTAAATAGTGCAAGCTTAATCAGCAATCATTCATACATAGAATGTATGAAAATCACCGCTAACAACTTAAACATATAGATGTTGATAAATATAAAACATTTGTGCAATTTTTTAAAGCGTACTTATAACAATTTACGTCTCAAAACGCCTTTAAAAGATCGTGAAATTCCCAGAACACTTGTCAGAACTTGGATCTTTTTCCTTCAAGAGACTTTGTCCGTGATTAACGTCTGCTTTCTAATTAAGGTATAACGAACGTCTATGTTGTGGCGAATGCCGTCGCCGAAAAAATTTCGGAATTTTCTCATGAAATCCAAACTTTCACAGGATATAGCTTGAAAACTAGTACGGTTGCTAAGGACCTTCTTTACACCAATAGATTCGTCATTCATTTTGAAATCATATATTTTGTTTTTCTTTGAATTCCGTGGACTAATAATTAGAATATGATTAAAATGTAAAACATATCGGCCGATTTTTATGATTTTCCCCATATATCCTTGGTATTATAGGACTATCAAACTAATAATTTCAACAGCTTTTATCTCAAAAACAAAAACGAATACCTTCATATCTGTTTACTGGTATAAATTTGTAAGCACTATTCATATGTAAAACTATAAATAAAACAATCTGTGGAGTACTTCATTATATACATTTCGCCTTAATATTGCTTACACGGTGCAATGCAAAGGAAAAGAAAATTCCATACCAAAACAAACAATTCCTAGACATAGAAGCTAAAAATTACTTTAGGTAAAGCTTCTTGCCAATCGGGTTTAATAAAAAGTGTCGTCAAACAAGAAGTGAATGATCGGAGATAAACAAAAAATTCTTACACGGTGCAATCAATATTATAAAGTTCCACACCAAATAAAAATGATTTGTTGACACAGAAACTGCATGAGAAAATATAACGAAAAATTTCATGTCCAATGGGTTTCATATAAGTTCAAAGTACTGCCCAACAGGATTTGACTGCCCGTCATATCTGAAAGTCGAATACACGGTACGACTTAACATAATTATGTTTATGACTGAATATCATATTATTCCTTTTTACAGAATTTGAGTAAAATTTAACTAAAGAGACGCATGGACAAACGGACGAAAAGTTGGTTTGCAGTATATACCCTCCACTGCTTGAGTGAGGTATTTTATAAACACAGATGATAGCATTAATTTATCAATATTTGCACACATAAAATCTATTTAAAAGAAATACAACCGAAGAAAAGTAATCACATCAAAAGGAATCGAGTTTACTGCACCATATGCGCATTTCTACAATTAATGTGTCTTCAGTGATACTGGAGGCCAAAATGCTTAAATAACACAACATTATAAAAACTTTTAGTGGCTGATAAAACCGAAAACGACCTAAAATGTTACCAAACCCAGTCGTAAATTATCATGAGAAGAGTATGTAATATAGCATTATACAGTTAAAGAATTCTATATACTATTTTTCAAACAAATGAAAAATTTTCACAATGTTTAATTTACTTTAAAAAAATAATATTGCAAAAAATGAAAACATCACTTTATGAAATTTATGTGTCCGGTGTTCTGGATTTACATTCATCAGGAACGCTCAAAGCTGAATATTTGAAAGCCAATTATATATAAGAACCGCACCAGTTGAGGAGCTATATCACCAGTAAGAATCTAAAAATAATTGTCAAATATATTTAAAGCCAACTTTGTTTGAGGTAGTTGAAACCTTAGGTTCTTAATAATTTCGAAATGTATAACAATGCATTACATTGTACTTACCATAGTTGTGAGAGACCAACAAACTCAAAATGTGAAATGTTTATATATGAAATATTGTTTTTATATGATAACGTGATCCAAACCGTTACCAGCTATAAAACAAATACAGGTGACATTGCATAACTGGTATTTTTTTCTCTATATAAACATAAAAGAAAATTAACACTTTATAAATTTCGTGCGTCTAAGGCAATTGTCTGGATTTACCTTCATATTAGACAGCGCAATGGGGTATAAATACCTGAATACGTGAAGAGCTATGTAACTAAAAGGGACATAAACAGGTAGTAAAATCCAATTAGGTCAGCTTTATGTTTTAACATAAAATTAGATATATTGCATGTATTTAATAGTTTTTTTTGACATATTAACAACTTCCGGCTCATGATTAGCTATCCTTACATTGTTGAATTAATGACGTGAAATTTGTTTAAAAGTTTTGAATGTGTCCAGTTGTATGAGTCAATGTCATGCCAAAATTATCGCATGCATTTTACCAAAAAGAGCATGCTAAATACACATGTTACAAACAGAAATTTTGATACGATATTCCAGAGCTTGCGTTTCCTATCATGATTTCCTCGATAGATGGCAACTAAGAGTTCCTAGTGGTGAAGTTGAAGTCATCCTTTGGAAATTTTACGGACGCCATCACGAGTTGGTTGATCGTTATGGATTATCTGACAATTGGAACATATTATTGGTCATCAACTGTGACATAAATTTTCCATAACTGTCAACAAACTCATGATCGCGTCCGTAAAACATTCGAAGGGATGACCTTTGACAATACTTTAACTTTCTGTTATACCCATTGCGTATTATTGTATTTAGTACATGTCTTCATTTGTAAGCTTTTGTTACAAGGTTTGATTTAATATCGGCACTTTGCAATGTTCAATTTACCGTTTCAAAGATTTTCAGATTTACCGGGCAATCACTTCCAGTTTGACGACATTTTGGTTTTTATTAAACACACTGAGCATGATTTTTTAAATAATGTGTCCGGTTGTATGAGTCAATATCAAGCCAAAATTATTGCATGCAATTTTACCATGAAGATCATACTAAATATACATGATACAAATTGAACTTTTGATACGATACTCCAGAGCTTGCGTTTCCTATCATGATTTCCTTGATAGAAAGCAACTAAGAGTTCCTAAGGGTGAAGTTGAAGTCATACCTTCGAAAATTTTACGGACGCTATCACGAGTTGGTTGACCGTTGTGGAATATCTGACAATTGGAACATATTATTGGTCATCAACTGTGACACAAATATTCCATAACTGTCAACGAACTCATGATCGCGTCCGTCAAACATTCGAAAGGATGACGCATGACGATACTTTAACTTTCTGTAATACCCATTGCGTATTATTGTTTTTAGTACATGTCTTCATTTGTAAGCATTTGTTACAAGGTTTTATTTAATATCGGCACTTTGCAATGTTCAATTTACCGTTTCAAAGATTTTCAGATTTACCGGGTAATCACTTCCAGTTTGACGACATTTTGATTTTTATTAAACACACTGAGCATGATTTTTTTAAAATACTAACAACGGGAGTGGTATACTTTGCACAACACCGAGTGCAACTTCTTACTTGATATGCATTCAGGTGATTATATTATGCATTAAATTTACAAAGTGTTATTTTCATTTCTTTTTATATACTTTACCACAAGAAATCCTTGCTTCAAAAGTTGTAAGGATTTCCTAAATTGAGATTTGATCTTTACAAAGACGCTATAGAACCAAGGGTTTTACGAGGTTCATTTTGATATGATCATATTTTCAAATTAACTGCTAAAAAACTTTGAATTGTTCGAAATGCAAAGGATTTCTACCCAAGGAATAGATTAAATTATCTGCATTTGACAGAACCCCTTTTTTATTCGAGTGTCACTGAAGAGTCTTTTGAACGCATGTAATTTATGAAGTCCCTCAGGCAAAGTTGACTTTAGATGTATTTGGCTCTTATGTTTAGGTCTTTCATGGTCATAAAGCTCTTCAACAGTTTCGGTTCTAATTAATACTTGGCTTTCAAACATTCGGCATTTAGCGTTCCTGGTGAAGGTAAATCCAGAAAAGCGCTTCGGACGCATCCAATTTATAAAGTGTTTTTCATTTTTTCAACAGATGGGTCGATAGCGCTGCTGGTGGACTATCAGTCCCCGAGGTTGTCAACAGCTTATAAACTTCGGTACTGACATGATGTAAAACAAACCTTTTCTAAAATTGTCCGTTTATAAATTAAGAAACTGTTAAGAAACAAACGTTTCAACTCCTCAGGCAAACTTGATCTTAAATGGATTTGGCTATTATATTTAGATTCTTTTTGGTCGTATAGCTTTTCAACTGTTTCAGTTCTTATACATCCTTGGCTTTCATACATTCGGCATTGAGCGTTCCTGGTGAAGGTAAATCAATAAAGAGTTTTTTTGGTTTTTTTTTTTTTTTTGATAGCCAAAACGCGTTTCTGGTGTACAAAACTAGGAGTCTGTTATCTTTGATGAGTTTTTTGTTTAATACCACTAACTTTTTAATGGTTTAATTTATCTGGAAAGACATGACATTTTTATTGTTTTAGTATCTTCGTGTGTCTTGATTATGATATTTACCTTGCATGAATACATGTGGCTATATATCTTCTTTTTATCTTTTGTTAAGTATATTTGATACTAATAAATTTTTCAAATGGAGTACTAGGACAACAAATTTTAACCATTCTAGCCAAAGTACCCACGTTCACATTTATTACTGTCTAACCTTTTATGATAAATTAAAACATAACAATAAGAAAGTAATGATTAATTAATTCAGTTTGAGAAATTGATGTCAAATGCAGGCATTACCATATTACGAATCTTCTATCCTGTATTATCCATTACAGCCGTTATTTTACATCATCGTTTTCGTTGTCTTTCAGTATTTTTCATTTGGCGATGATATCTGTTTTTCTTCAACGTATGGTTTTGAGTTCCCCTTTGTGTTTTCTAACTTCATAAAGAATAATGGTGAATTGGTCTCATAGCATATAAGTTATATAGAATAAAATAAAAAAATTACAAAAATGGTATGGGGCATTCTTGTAGGACCTTTGTTTAAATAGGTCCCTATTTCCTATGTATTTTATACATCTTCGGTTTTCAAACATATAGCCTGAATTTTGGTAGTCTGAAATCTGTGAAATTGTAGAACAAACTGTTGTAATTTCTGAGGTAAATTATTCAAACGTATTCTTTATTTGTCATATGGCTGTTGTGTATTAAAGGATTTTATCTAAATATATATGGAATGATCGATATATGCTCAGATATTATGCTTTTTTGAGTACTTACCGAATTAAAACTACTGAAATCTTAAACAATTTGTCAAAGTGAAGAATGACAACTAAACGATTATTCAACTATATTGCTATAATCCTACATCAAAAATACTCGTATTGTTACAAGTAAGCACTATAGTCAACTCTACATAACTAGTACACTTCATTACGTTGAAAGTTCTTATGTTTAGAGGTCACACAATAATTTGACCGGTAATCGAACCTCGAATATACATATTCGTCCATCTGTGTTTAGATAGAATTATTACGTCGAGTTACCGGTCTGAGATTGCAATTCACGCTTAGTGTTGCATGAACAGCAGCAGATGATTACAATGTCGACTCACTGTTCAACAACAATAGTAGGAGTAATTATGAGTCATTGTTTTATTTTTAATTTGCCTGTCTTTACTTAGACCGATAGTATGAATGACTTTGATTTACCACTTAAAACTTTTTTTTATAATTTTTTTTTTCTTTTTCGTGAATTGACAGACATTTTCATATATTTATCTATAGTGGCACATAATTAAGAAAGCGAGATAAATAAGCATAATCAAGCAAATGAAAGAAAAAAATATTAAAACGATACAACAGTATAAAATATATGGACGAAGTATCATTAATATAATGATACTAGTATTGTAATTACAGTACAATCACATTAATACATTAATAACTCATCATTAAAATCTAAACAGTGACCTTAACCCAGAGGTTCCAGTACATGCTGTATTCTTCCACACCCGTATTTTTTAATATACTTTTCTTACGTTAACTTTTCTTTGATTTAATTTTTAAGCTCCTTTATATGAGTTTTTTTTTTCATCTTGCAGCTTTGATCTGTAGATGAAGTACTTTGCTACTAAACTGTATTTATCTTTTATAAAATTTATTAGTTTATAATTTTCATAGAGGCCAAAAATGACAATATCCACATTAAGTTGAATATCAATATGTGTATGTTGCTTCAAAAATCAAAGCATTCAGATGGTGTCAGATATCTGCTACAATATGATAACCCACAGTAAGTGTTCTATAGTTTCTGGTTCTTCCTTGCAAAATGTCCATAACTTACGAAGGTTCGTTTTTAAAAGTAAAGTATTTGTACTGTGAATAATTTAGTATTGAAACCAAGAGCTTGGTATTTTTTGAAAACTCAGTAACACAATAGTGTATGTTTTTCTCCAACAACTTTATTTAATATAATCTCCCATTTTTTGCTCAGCTGCAATAACAAAGTGTATTTTACCTTGGTTTAAGATATTATACATGTCTTTTGAACCTTTGTCTGACTTGTAGAAAATGTTAATATTAAAAGGTAAAAGAGCTTGGTGTTTTTCTCCCTTTTAGGGTTGATTCCTATGGATTGTAACCATTTTTTAATGCTATTATAATCCCATAAACTATGTGAAAATGTATAAATATATTCTTTGATGAACATTTTCCCTTAACGGGACACAAGCTACGAATTCGACAAAAAAAAAATATGTAAAAGCGGAATAAAGAAATGACATTTCGCTATTAACTGTCAGTTTGGTCAAATTTCGTCAAAATCAGCTAAAAAAAACATCACTAGTGAAATTCAACTCATTTGAATCCGTATTCATGCAAACTTTAATTTAACCTTTAGAGGAGATGGGTGCGCATGTTATCATTTGGCTCATTCGTTAAAAAGAAAATAATGTCAAATTTGAAAAGTGAATCAAGGGATCACCCAGGAATAAAAATTCTGACTGTTCTGATCCCCCCCCACCAAAAAAATCATTCTTAATCATGTAAAACGATGATTTAAATATATTTTAAACTATTAACATGAAACCAAACAGACCTAGAAATAGCCGATTGCACATGTTCGCTCTCTGTTTATATTTATATTTAATGTGTATATCGGGTTATATCACCGTCAGCAGTCTTCGTAGGTCATCATTATCGATAATAATATGGCGTCTTGTTTAGAATACGTACGAAATACTGATATATTATAACAAGCGCATTCACTGTTAATTGTTTCTATTGAACTTTTTTTTTGGATATTCGTGTTGTTTACTTTTTACACATTATGACTTGAATGGAGAGTTGTCTCATTGGCACTCATACCACATCTTCTTATTTATAGTATGTTATAAATAAAATATGAGAATTTGGGTCAAATCGGTGAACATGAATTTGACAGCTCTAATATAAAATTACTAATAAAATTACTAACGTACAGGGATATTTAAGCTGTAGATTAAGTACATTGTAACAGAAATGGTGCAATAATCCATTTAATTTGTGTTACAAACAAGAAAGAATCCAGTTCGAAGCTGGTAGAAATGCAACATGTTTAACTTACTATGTATTAAATAATGCTCCCAGTACCTCCGAGACCTATCACTACGCACTGTCAACAAAGGCAACATTTACGTAATGTTAACAAATTCTGTCTTTCCTCGTGCAGACTAAGCTAATTTCAGATCCATTTATCCCATCTACGTTTCTATACTTTCAACTAAATAATTGTTCTTAAAATTTTTCATTCAGACGACAGCAAACTCTTTCTCGAATCGTGATGTGCGATGTGTTATGTCGTGATATGTGTTATTTTGTGATATGTGTTATGTCGTGCTATGTGTTATGTTGTGCTATGTGTTATGTTGTGTTATGTGTTATGTAGTGCTATGTGTTATGTGTTATGTTGTGCTATGTGTTATGTTGTGGTATGTTGTGTCTGTATGTTCCAATCAAAATTCATACATTTGGATGAAAAGTGTTTAATATTGTTTAATGTAATATAAAAATAAGAAGATGTGATATGATTGCCAATGAGACAACTCTCCACCAGAGACCAAGTAACGAATTTGATCGATTTGGGTTAACGGAATAACACACGCACAAGCCTCATCGAAATATCGATGTCGTCATTGTCTACCATGGTCACATTTTTTCTTAAATTTGGGTCAAAGTTCAATACTTAAATTCAGGGAAAACGCATAGTCACATTAAGACAGCTTGCTGCACCTTCATACATGCGGTTAGATCGAAATACATTCGTATAATTTATGAAATTATATAAATAGTTTCTGTATTAGGACTTGTTTGATATTTCTGTTGCCAAATTTTATTCGATATTAACATTTGTACTTAGAGGGTGCACATTTACAATTTCCAATCGGCTGTTAAATAACATTGACATGTACCCATTAGAATATCAAAATTTGGAATTTTTATATTAGATTCGATTAAAGTGAACTCTATCGATGTTTTTTAGACATTAACATTTGAAAGTTGGCCCCAAAATATTTTGTCTTTCCCGTCTTTTGATAGAAGGTTTCGTCAATTACTGTGTAAATATCTAATTTTCTTTTGGTGAGTGTGAATGCACATACATTTGTACTTTGCTCCAAAACTTGTGTAATATGTGCGCAGAATGGAATGTAATAGCAGTTCTGAGTATATCTTTGATTTATAGAAATGAGAAGTACTGCGAATGGTGAAAAAGGGGGATGGTGAAGATCAAAGTTATAAAAGCAAAATTTCAATTAGAAAAAAGTGAATCCATCCTACACATGTATATATGACTTATTGAGCAGGAATTGGTTATAAAATTGACATGTAGTTACATGTATCTACAGGTACAGCAGCAATTTATTTTACAAATCAAACACTTGCAGACAACATAAACAAAATGGTCGAAGCTATTAATATTAGTTTTCTACTATTAATTTGAAAGTCCACCAACTACGTCTAGGTTAGATAACACATAACAGGTTTTTGTCTCGCCTGCGACGCGAATACAATCCGACGGTGGCGACGGTGGTGGCGGTAACGGCGTTAACATCTTAGTACTTGAATAGCTTAATATTATAGAGATATAAGCCCTGTATGCTTCATACCTTGTATACAGATGCGTTGTGTTACGAAGTTTCCGTCTGTGATCCTTTCAGAGGCGGATTAAAGGGACAAAGGGCCCGGGTCTAAATTTTGGAGCTACATATATGGTTAATGCATAGAAGTTTTACACTTTCTACTCCTAACGTTGCCTAGTTTGCCCCCTTTCAAAATCCTCGATCCGTATCTGCGTTGACCTTGGCCTCATTTTCACGGTTCAGCAACTGCTATAAAACTGTATAGTTTTTTTCGTCATGTGAATATTTGATTATTTGTAAAAAGTATCCTTGCAATGTCTACATGTCCGTCATACAGGGTTCACCGGATCTTGACCTCATTTCATGGATCAGTAAACAAGGTTAAGTTCTCGTGATTAAGTCAGTTTCTTAGACACTATATGCAGTGGGTTAACTGTATTCGGTGTACGGAATGATATTAAGGTGTATATGTCTTTGTGGTAGAGTTTATCTGACATTGACCTCATTTACATGGATCATTGATAATGATTTTTTTTATATTATACTTGTTGTATAACCTTTTCACTAAGACTTTCAACATGAATGTTATCATCATCAGTAAAGCAGGCCAGACATTTCCTCGTATGTACTCTTATTTTTTCCTTTTTAAACCTTCATCTATCACCACTAGATAGAAGAAAAACTGTTTGCCAACAAGTTCTAAACATATAACATATATAATGTTAGAAATTCGGAAAACACTATTATAGAATATTATTCTAATGAAGGACAGTCACATTTCCATTCAACTACTACCAATGATTTAAAAGGAACTTACAGACAACACTGTGTATCATCGCCACCGGAAATTGGGTACAAACGAAGCAGAGAGAAAGGAGAAAAAAAATATATATACAAGGTAAGAAATCCTTTAATTTAAACCATTTCTACCATTTTGATGAAGTTATCGCTTATGAAACGATTTACTGATATATAGTGCTTTAATTTTTTATGCCAACAAGATACTGTACGGCGAATTGCAGGGCGTTGTACGGCGAATTGCAAAATATTTTTTTTCTGTACGGCGTCTTGCGATATACTGAAATGTAAAGATGATATCAATAACAATATAGATAATAACAAGGGTGATATGGTGTACATATCGATGCGTTACCAGATTACAAATATGTGAAATAAAAGACCAGGGAAAAAATGTCATAAAATATATGCCGTTAATTTCATGCAGATGTCAATATTGCGTACCCTTATTGGATGATGTGCTTTAAAAGAAAAAAATGGTTACTTGCACCTAATCATCCTAAATATATTCAAATTTCTGTATACTACTAACAACTGTTGTCTTATTTGTTGTAAGGGCGAATTTTCAAAAGTTCAATAAATCACCTACCATTCATCTTTTGTGGAGGATTTTTTTTATATCTATATTGTTTAGTTTAATATTTGTTGAATTTATAATTTGAATAATTCCTTGTTTAGAAGGAAAGTGAACAAAATACTTTGCTTGCATTGAATATTAGGGTGGAAAATGAATTATTCATTGCGTTTCGTAATAGTTTTCTAGTTACTGTATGTTTGGATAAATTGTTTTGATAAATAGCTTGTTTGTTTTATTTTTTTTTTTTTTAAGTCGGGAAAAAAATGTTTGTCACGAGAGAAAAACTATGCAATCTAAAAAGAAAAAGTACGGTCAGTGCCTAAAATATAATTCAATAAAAAAAAATCCGCAAAGGGATCGCCGACTTAGAATATTTAGTTCTTTTGTAGGACGTTAAACATCCAAACTACTATTACGATAGACTATAAATGTGTGGTAACCAAATACAAATAGTCACAGATAAAAGAAAAAAAAATACAACTTTTTATTTTCAAGATAGAAAAACACAACTGCTTATTTTCAATATAAATAAGAAGATGTGGTATGAGTGCCAATGAGACAACTATCCATCCAAGTCACAATGTGTAAAAAGTAAACAATTATAGGTCAAAGTACGGCCTTCAACACGGAGCCTTGGCTCACACCGAACAGCAAGCTATAAAGGGCCCCAAAAGACTTGTGTAAAACAATTCAAACAGGAAAACCAACGGTCTAATCTACATAAAAAACGAGAAACGAGAAACACTTATGAACCACACCAACAAACGACAACCACTGAACAACAGGCTCCTGACGTAGGACAGGTGCATAAAAATGCAGCGGGTTTAAA
This sequence comes from Mytilus coruscus, assembly GCA_017311375.1. Taxonomy (NCBI): domain Eukaryota; kingdom Metazoa; phylum Mollusca; class Bivalvia; order Mytilida; family Mytilidae; genus Mytilus; species Mytilus coruscus. The sequence goes on from CM029602.1 coordinate 50,910,143, forward strand.
CGTTTTCACAGGCGCCAGCCTTCACCCTAACCTGAAACAGTGGTATAACATTACAACATAAAAAAGACACACAATAAAATATCAATTGAAATGGCTTAACTCTATCAAAAAGACAATACACAAAAACAAGTAAATTTCCACCGAACGAAAAAGTTTGATCAACGACACAATATAAATAAAAAAGATGTTTCAATGTCAAAAAGACAACTTTAACCTAGGAAAAGTCTTTTTGTTCCATCTTATTAAAAAAGAGTGGGTTGAGGGGTAGTGGGGGAGAGGGGTATATTCGCCCGACATCTCTTTTTGTAGTACTTTTCACGAATAAGATTTTGATATTGTGTGAAATAAAAATTGTTTTTATTATTACCATGATTACAAAGTAACACGAAGCCTTGCAATTGCATAAACAGTTACAGCAGCACGTGGTTAATTTTTGTTTTCAAACATACCTCTGTTTTGCAACTTACGAGATTGACAATTGATTTTCTGGAAGGCGGCAGGAGGATTATGAATGATAAAATAACCTGGCGGGTAAGAACTTAAAATAAATAACTTTGAACAAGACAGGATGTAAATGAATATATTCTGCAGCACAAAGTACAGAAAAAAATGTGTACAAAAAGGCGTAAAAAAAATTAGCAAATATTGATCAATCCGAAGAAAAAAAAAAATTCTTGTGCCCCTACCCCCAAGAAAATTAAATGGTCTGGTCGTCGCTTTATAAAGGTATGGAACTCGACCTATATATTAGGTTTTAGTGTTTAAAAATCAACATTTATTTTAACCTTCAAATATATCAAAATAATTGAATCTTTAGCGAGATGCTAATTTTTTTGGTCATATGTTATAAGGAGAAAAAAGTACAACTAAAGCAAGAAAGCACCCTTAAATGTAAAAGGTGTACCAGACTTACTCTTTCACGATACGAATTTACCGATTTCAGTATTTTAACAAAACTGCATCTAAGGGCAGATATCTAAATTAACGCTTTATCAAATCAATCTTTTACTATTTCGTGAATTTATTCCAAAGGATTAATGAGAATACACCATCCGGACCTAAATAGATTTTCACCGGCCATTATTAGATTTTTATAATGTGTGACTTTATTTCTTTAACTTAAAAAATGCATTAAAACTTCTAGTGTATAAATAAGTATACAACATATTAGTCTTAAAATATCCATGCAATTGTTCTGTATACAAGATATGCATATCCAGGTCTTCTATCTTCTCTATTATAAGGCTATATATAAATAGTATATGCCGTAGCCGCAGCCGGATTTGCATCCCTTGTATAGCATTGTGCGATATCAATACTTTCTCAAAATGATGTTTTATAGCATGTTATTTTCAAAAATTTCAAAAAGTACAAGTCGCGAGCTTGTACCTTTTTTTCACTCAAGAAGAATTTTTGTTTTTATTAAAAATATTCTTTAAACTAACAAACTGGTTGTAGTTGCCTTTACACAATAAAACTTATAAGATAAGGAGATGTGGTATAATTGTCAATGAGACGACTTTCCAACAGAGTCCAAATGAAGCGGATTTAAGCAACTACAGGTCACCGTATGGCCTTCAACAATGAGAAAATCCCATACCGTATAGTCAACTATATAAGGCCCCGACTTGACAAACGAAAATATCAATGGTCTGATTTATGACAAAACGATAAACGAAAACCAAATATGACAGACAGCAACCTACAACAACTACTAAATTACAGGATCCTGACTAGGGACAGGCACATATAGAATGTGGCGCGTTTTAACATGCTTGCGAGCGCTCAAATCTCCGCTCACCTTGGACAGTGAACAGCACAACATAAGATCAAACCGGTTTTTTTTATTCAAAGAAAAAGATATTTAACTAGTAATTTATGTAACTGTGTTATAAATCTAAAACTATATTTTGTGACCTGATCCATGTTTGGGAAACTGAAGACCTGTTCAAAGAGGGCATATGGGTAAAATACATTTTTCCAAGTAAACAAGTAATTTACATGGATAATCAAAGTGTAAGGCGAGTCATTCTTTTAAAAATGTGTTTAAAAAGATTGTCTCACAAGGTTAACAGAGTTCAAATAGTCTAGTTTACATAAAATGTGTATGTAAAATATCATTTGAATTTGCTTGTTAATGACAGCTGTCATTTAACCATACAAGTAGTAGCCTGTCAAAGACACGACAAAAGTGTAAAGAAAGTCAAAATATTTATCCACTGTTGTATGTATCGTATTCAAAGCGATTAATTTAAATTTTGTTTTTAATATCAAAATTTTATGACTGAGAGAAAAGATAAACTGATTTTTCATTTGTTCAATACATTAAAATTGACTACATTATATTGCATCCCATATCTGATGTAAACTCGGATATATAAGAAACTCGGATATATATATAAAAAAAATAGATCTTGTGAAACTCAGCTTTTGGAATTTATAGATGATGTCACTAAAAATATTGAAGATTCAATACAAACAGATGTACTTATAATGGACTTCTCTAAAGCTTTTGATAAAGTCAGTCATAATTTATTAACACATAAACTAAATCACTATGGGATACAGGGGAAAACAAATGCATGGATACAGGGGTTTTTATCATGTCGTACCCAAGCAGTTATCCTAGAGGGTGAGACTTCAGGCTATATCCCTGTGAAATCAGAAGTGCCTCAAGGATCTGTTCTGGGCCCAAGTCTGTTTTTATTTTACATAAATGATATACCAGTTGGGTTAAATTCCACCATACGCCTATTTGCAGACGACACCATTGCTTATCTGGTAATAAAATCTAACAGCGATTGCGAAACCCTTCAAAAAGATCTTAACACACTACGCATTTGGGAACATACATGGAAAATGGCTTTTCATCCTGACAAGTGTAATGTTATGTCCATAAGCCGAAATAAAAATCCGTTCGTATACAATTACACTCTACATGGCCACATTCTTGAACATGTTGACAAGGCAAAATACCTAGGCGTGACAATTCAATCAGACCTAAAATGGCATAGTCACTTAAACACCATCTGTAATAAGGCTAACAGTACACTAGGTTTTCTTAGAAGGAATCTTAACATCAGTTCCACCTCAGTAAAGGAACAGGCATATAAATCTTTAGTCAGACCATCACTAGAATATGGCTGTTCAGTCTGGGACCCTTACTTTACTGAGGATATAAACAAACTAGAAAAAGTCCACAAAAGGGCTGCTAGATTTGTCACTAACCGACACAGAAACACCTCAAGTGTTTGTGACATGAAAGACCATTTAAAATGGAGAGACCTCGCACACAGAAGAACAGATGCACGCCTTGTCATGTTTTATAAAATCACATATCATCTCATTGCAATCACAAAAACAGACAGATTAATACAACCGCTCAGACATTCACACACTCTCATACCAAATTCCATCCTGCAGAACACAAATACGTCAACAATCATTTTTTCCACGAACAATTAAAAACTGGAACAGCCTTCCTCTGAGTATTGTGATGAGCGACTCTATAGAGTCGTTCAAAGCAGCTGTCTCAACCTACACCTACAGTCAGTAAATTTATCATGTGTAAATAGTTTTATCTTAATATTAAAATAAATAAAATAAAAATATGAACTGCCACTATGTAAAAATGTTATAATCAATTTTGTTTATAATTATAAAATTGTTAATTTTCACTGTATATAAGTCTCCACAAAGCAATGCGCAGTACAAGTGACATAAACTTCAACGTGTTGAAGGCGGTCACTACAAAGTAGAAGAAGAAATATAATGCATAATTATGGTATTTGAACTTTTAGCACTATTTCTTGAAAAGTACGGCATATACATTTTTTAAAACTAGCAAGTTGTCATACATTTGGAAAACATGTTGCCTTACTGTAAATCTGTAAATACAGGCAAAAGGTAAAATCACAAAAAATACTGAACTCCGAGGAAAATTCAAAAAGGAAAGTCCCTAATCAAATGGCAAAATCAAAAGCTCAAACACATCAAACGAATGGATAACAACTGTCATATTCCTGACTTGGTACAGGCATTTTCTTATGTAGAAAATGGTGGATTGAACCTGGTTTTAAAGCTAGCTAAACCTCTCACTTGTATGCAAGTTGCCGTACCCTAGGCTTGATTGGTTTTTACCGATATTCTTTAGAAAACATCTTTTTGATAGCGAATTTCAGAGAATATGATGTCACCCTATCATAATCTAAAAATTTGTCTGGAAAAAGAATGAAAAACCGTTGAATATCAGGCCAGCGGGACGTCGGAGGGCGATTGACCTCGAAATTTTCTTGTACCAAATGAACAGTTTTGAAGTATAACACAAAAAACATGTCTTTGTTTGCTACTTGTTGGCATAAAAAATTAAAGCACTATCTATCAGAAAATCGTTTCATAAGTGGTAACCTCATCAAAATGCGTACGGTAGAAATGGTTTAAATTAAAGGATTTCTTACCTTGTTTTGTTTTCTTCTTTCTCTCCGCTTCGTTGGTACCCAATTTCCGGTGGCGATGATACACAGTGGACAAATAAAAACTTCTGTTATATCTGTTATATCTGTTTTTCGTTCATTGTTTTGTCATAAATCAAACTGTTAGTTTTTTCGTTTGAATTGTTGGGGTCTTTTATAACTGACTCTATGGTATGGGTTTTGCTCATTGTTGAAGGCCGTTCGGTGACCTAAAATTGCTTGATATGTATCTTTTCTCAGCAAATATCTTATTATGCAACCTGAATGATAGACAGCATTTTCAGTAAATGTATTCTTTTCACATCCCAGTTTGAACCTTAGTAGATAGATTGAACATGCATGCTTAGCACATATATTTCAGTAAATGCAGTGGTTTGCTCAGGCATACCCATGCCGATTCAGCTTTCATGCAAGACCTTAACATATACGATCTTTTCGGGCTACAATAACCTCGATAAGGCTATTTTTGTTTATGCCGCTCATATTTATTACGATTGTGCCATATTCCGGGTCTGAAACGAGACCATCTGAGTTGGTTCTTATACTACAATTATAACAAAAAAGTTTAAAGTGAGGAAAAACCTACACTAAACATATTCCTCAAAACAAATCAACCATCTCAAGTTTAATTGACAATTTAAAAATTAAAAAATCAACCATACACCAAGCAAAAATTAGAAATGTATTGAGTGACAACTGTCCTAGTTAATGACATAATAGTGTGAGCAACAAAACTAATAACGGCATAAGATATTCCGTGTTGAATCAATGCAAAAAAGTTAACTTAATTTCTGTTTTAAATTGCTAATTTCTTCACAACGAAATTTGACACACACATGAACCGTGTCTTATTGCTTTAATCAGAATAATAATCTTGTGATAGTAATACGTAATAATTTTGCTTTCGATGAAAATATGGTAAATTTCGGGTAAATGTTTTGTCTTACTAAAATGATGATTAAATTATACTGAAATTACTTAAATATTTTTCTATTTCGTCATATGATATGTTTAATATATAAACTATATTGTAAGTGCATTTCAACTATCAACAAAGATCTCAATAATATTATTATTCATGTTCCCCGTACAATACGGTACTGAGGGAACCCTGTAAAAACGCGAAATCTAGAAAATCGTGACCACGGATACTTACGACGACAATCATGATCATGATTGTAAAATATAAATAAATGATTGTCCTATCATTTGCAAGTAAATTTTCCCGTGTGTTATTCCGTTAACTTTACCTCGTTAACTAGTCTAAGAGGCACTTTTTGACACTGGGCACCCTACTTATACAGAATGTGCCGGAGTTAAACTAGTTTGTTGGCGCCAAACCCTCACCTTGACCTGGGACAGTGGTGTAACAGCACAACATAAGAACAAACTATAAAAATCAGTTGAAAAGGGCTTAACTCATCCGATTGATACAAAGAAGAAAAACATCCAACAAAAAACACAGATCTGACGTGGCAGGGTATTTATACATCCAACAACAACAACAAAAAAGACACTACGTAGAGATCTGAGAGTACTCACAGTTACTGACAGCTAGTTCAAAGCCAATAACAGCTAATAAAAAAATCATGCATCTAAGACTAAAATATCAATCAGTACTCATTAAACATTCAATGGATTTAGTGAAAAGACGTCATTAACAGTCAGAGAAAAACATGACCTTGTGCAATGCCAAGATACAGGTATCGACCGATGGAAGAGCCATGAAGGTACATATGTATATAAACATAATATTTAGTTTGATTTTAATTTACTGATAACAAAATCAATATTTATACCAATAAAAACAATATTCAAAGATCTAAACACAGTGTTGAATTGGTATTTAAAGGATCGATAAGTTTACCCGGATCGTATCTAAACTTCCGGACTCGGTAAATAACATCTCCGTAAAAATTAGGATGTGCTATCCCGTTTGAAATAAGTTTTCTATAGGTACAGCCAAACTTCTAAACAAAATCTTTGTATCTATGGAAGAATTTAGTAAAGGTTTTAAGTAATTTGTGGTAACGAAATCCCTGACTTAATAATTTACCAGTAATACATAGATTACGTTCATTGAAATCCAAAACGTCACAACAGACACGGGCATAGAGAACGACTTGTGATATATAAACACCGTAAGATGGTACTAAAGGAACATTACCGTCCAAAAAGGAAAATTAACAATTAGAAACGAAAAATCGTCGATTTTTTTAGTGTAGAGTTTCTTGTGTAAAACTGAAATATTTAAATCTAGGAAAGGACAATTATTAAGGTCTTTCCTTTTCCAAAAGGGAAAGACCTTACTGTATTTCTTCTTCTGATTATTATTATTATTATTAAGGTCTTTCCTTTTCCAAAGGAAAGACCTTACTGTATTCTTCTTCTTCTGATTATTATTATTATTATTATTATTATTATTATTATTATTATTCTTTTTATTTTTATTATTCTTTTGTTCCGCCAAACTTTGACAAAATTTCCCTCCGTAACCGTAAGCCATGTCGCCTTCAGGTTCACACTTTGTATCGGTGTCATAAATATCTATCCGGAACTCACCCTGTGAGTAAAAAAAATTTGTCGGTTCGGAGTAATCCCTCCGAAACCTAATAACCTTGTTATCATTCAAACTCCGTAACCGTTATAGGTAGAAAAAAGTGAAGGGTGAAATTTGTTCAGGACCAGTCCCTGGTTCTTCGTTGCATTTGGATCGAAAAGATTCAACGACTCATTGGTAGGGTTATGCCCTATGAAAATTAACCGGTGTCGGTTGGCCACCAAAACTCAGAAACCGTAAGTCGTAAACACCTAGGATCTTCACCAATCATCATCAATTCATGTGACTTTGAAAAACTTCTCAAGGTAAAATTGGTATGTTGACCTTGACCTTTGACCTAACACCTTGTTATGGGATAATCTCAGCAACCCTAATACTTACAGAAGTGTTGAATAGTGGAAAATGTTTGGGTCATTAATGTGCAAATTTGTTACATTGACCGAAGAGATTTGACCTTTATGTAAGGGGCATAACCCCTGTTTTAGGTTTCTGAAAAGACAAAATCAGCTTTTACTATATAACCAAAGGTCCTAGACCCATGGGGTCTTCAGCAATCACATTGGGGAATAATGACCTTGACAAAGGTCACAAGGTCAAAGGTCAAGGTCATGTCCCAGATAGCTAATTATGTATTTTTGACCTTATTTAAAGAGTTTTTAGTGTGTTTTAAAGCTTTTTAAGGTTGACTTTGAACTTTGACCTTAAAACTTTTTTATTGGATATCTCAAAAACGATAATACTTACAGAAATCGTAAATAGTGAAAAATGTTTAGGTCCTAAAGGCGCAACTTTTTCACATTTGACCGAAGAGATTTGACCTTTCTGTAAGGGGCATAACTCCTGTTTTAGGTTTCTGAAAAGACAAAATCAGCTTTAACTATATAACCGAAGGTCCTAGACCCACAGGGTCTTCAGCAATGACATACGGGACCAATGACCTTGACAAAGGTCACAAGTTCAAAGGTCAAGGTCATGTCCCAGATAGCGAATTATGTATTTTGACCTTATTTAAAGGATTTAAGTGTGTTTTAAAGGTTTTAAGGTTGACCTTGACCTTTGACCTGACAACTTTTTATTGGATATCTCAAAAACGATTATATTTACCGAAATAGTAAATAGTGAAAAATGTTAAGGTCATTAAGGCGCAACTTTTTTACATTTGACCGAAGAGATTTGACCTGTCCTTAAGGGGCATAACCCCGTTAACTGTTTCTGAAAAGACAAAATTAGCATTAACTCTTGAACTAAAGGTCCTAGACCCATGGGGTCTTTTTAATTGGCATCGTGGACCAATGACCTTCACAAAGGTCACAAGGTCAAAAGTCAAGGTCATGTCCTAAATAGCGAATTTGTTGTTTTTTGTCATATTTTAACGGTTGTATGTGTGTTTGAGAGCTTTTCAATGCATTCTACTCCTATTGGAACATGTATTTTACATTACGAAAAGGAAAGACCTCTCAATTGTTCAAGAACAATTGACATTTTAATTACCCTTTATATTTGATTTATTTAAAGTAAGTTCCTTTGGGTAAATTTCGGCAGTATATTTAGAAAATTCTTGATTATTTAACGAAAAAATATCATAAAGATAACGGTAAAGTATTGTTGAATTTATAAATTAAATGCAATTTAGACGGGGCTTTACTGAGTTTGGTCATAAACTCTGATTCATACCAGTACAAGAACAAGTCTGGTATTAAAGGGGTGAAATTGGTGCCCATAAGAATACTTACAACCAGTCGATAAACTTTATTTCCTAAACGTACAAAAATGTTATCAAGGAGAAAATTAACAGCTTCTATCATCTCATCACACCTCCAGTAAGTATATCTACCATTTTTACCTTTCTCATTAGAGAAGAAGGCTTTGAATGAGTTGCAGCAAATATATTTGCAATCAGATTTATCAGACGACCATTTAATTGAATAGGGAAACTTTTATTTGATAAGATTGTGTAGAAGTGTAGTGTAAAGAGCTGAAAAGTCAAAACTGTCAACAGAATCAAAAGGACCATCAAAAGCAAGTAATATATCTAAAACATCCAAAGAATTTTTTACACTCCAAAAATAGTTAATTCCACTATTATTATATGTTTTATTACAAACGTTAACGATAAGTTCTTTGATAGTAGTTAAGGAACTACATGTGTAGTTAAAAGCATTGAAAGATTAGTTGTATAACACTTACTTGAGGCCGAGATGAAACGATATTTCACTGGTTTAACAGGCAGGCGCGGATCCAGGGGGTTTCCGGGGTTGGAACCCCTTTTGGACGATCAATGCATTTGAATGGGGACATGTAGTTGGAACCCCCCCTTTGTCCTGGGTTAGGAACCCCCCTTTTTAAAATGGCTGGATCCGCCCCTGACAGGCCTTAAGCTGTGATGTGGTTATGATATGATTGTTTGCTATATGACTTTCTGTGGAGCGCACGGACTTGAATGTAGAATAATTACATTCTTAAGAACTTCCGTGTAGTATTTACGGCATAACACCACCACATTGTTGGCTGCTTTGTTGACCGGTAAAAACACAAACCACTTTGCGAGTAATTGAAGTTATTTATTCTAGAAAAAGGCGTATTATGTACTCTTTTATTTATTTCTAAATTAATTTCAAAATGTGATTTTCGAATATCCACAACATTCATACATTTATGTAAATAGGTATCAAGAGATTTTTTATCAGATTTTTCCCGCTTACACCAATTTTTACAATACGACGAAAGAGCAATTTTTATGACCTGACAACACTGTTTCCAATCTATTTTAGATGAAGGACGATATTTTCGTCCTTTTTTCAAAAAGTTTTCAAACTCTCGGTCTTGAACGATATTCAGGTTTCCCGTAATAACATGGCCATAGGGATCATATCTTAAAATCGACAGTCTCAAGTTAGAAGAGTATTATTTTCTACACTGACGCTTGATGTTACTGACGTATAAATAAGAATTAAACTTCTGTTTTTTTTTTGTATGTATACAAAATAATGGGTGGTTCTGTGTTATCAAAATTGGGAGGTATAAAGTTTTGAATGGTTGAGTCATTTTGTATACTCGATAAGTTGATAAAATCAATACCTCTGTTAACTACCTCTGACCCTTTACTTACCCATTTTAAACTATAAGACAGTTTTAACCCCGCATTCTTTATGCGACTGTCCCAAGTGATCACGAGCCTCTAATTCAGTAATTTATGTTGGTCGCTGTCTTTCACATTTAATTTCGTTTATCGATTTGTACATTAATCAGGCCGATGGTTTTCTTGATCGAATTATCTAACATGTCCTTTCGGGGCTTTTTATAGTTTACTATAAGGCATGGGTATTGCTAGTTGTTGAAGGCCATACGGTGACCTATTGGCAATCATACCAAATTTTTGCTTGTTTTAATACAAAAATATTTATTGCTTTTCTGACTGATGTTTGTGGAGTTTTGTCTATCTCATTTTTTGTATAATCATTTAGTTTTTTTTTTTTTTTTTTTTTTGGGGGTTGTTTTATTTGCGTTAACCAACTCAGCTCCCGTGAATGTCTTCCTGGTATTACCAACTTTGATTATTTGATTTCTTTAAAAAGGTATACATAGATTCTTGATTTACCGTGAACCTTTTATATGATTGTTTGATTGATTTGTTTAACGCCACTTTCAGCACTATTGTGCTATTTTGTAGCGGTCAGTTGTGATTGGTGGAGGAAGCCGGAGTGCTCAGCGAGAATCACCGACCTTCGGTGAGACAACTGACAATCCTAGTCAATTAAGATTGGAGGCGAGCGCACCTGCCACTTGCGGGATTCGAACTCACAACCTCAGTGTTGGCAGGCTAGTGATACAGTAGTTCGACTTCTTAGACCACTCGGCCACTTAATTATGTGCCTGGCATGACACAAGTCAGGAACCCGATTTTTTAATCTCATATTTTTTTAGTTTCGTGTTCTTTCATTTTTGTTTTTCTTATTATCTGTGTTGTTGGTGTTGTGATGGTGGTGGGAGTTGATGTTTTCTTTTCTTTGGAGGTCTTTCCTGTGTATTTTAGGGTGGGTTGTTTGTCTTTTTGATTTTCTTTTTGGCTATTGTGTTGGTGTTTATTTCTTTTTAATGATGACATTGTTATTCCTCTTTTTTTATTAAACCCTGTCATGACAATTAGTTTAATGCAAGCTAAAAATTATTCTCACACAAAATTTATTCAATGTATCATTGGTATTTGTTCTATGCTTTCTATAACAACGAAAATACCCTTCAGTATCAACACACACTGATAATACCAAAGGGTTGATACCGATCTTATGGTACTTATAAACCAGAAATCGTTATTAAATGTTAAAGAGTTCATAAGAGCTATTAATTTAATGGCAAAAAATGTATGTAATATCAGTAAATTACGTAAACATATTTACAAAAGTTGCATTGTAATTTCAAACCTTTATTAACATGTTGCACGTAAATCTATCATTTGTCTTAACATTTAAAAAGCACAAAAACATTTTGTTTCTAATATTTTAGAAATACTCAATAGGAAATACTATTCTATGGGTTTTAAGCATTACTAAATTATTCAAGATTAATCAAGATTTCTCTAATGAAATACAAATAGATATAAGAAGATGTGGTATGAGTGCCAATGAGACAACTCTCCATCCAAGTCAAAATTTATAAATGTAAACCATTATATGTCAAAAGTACGGTCTTCAACACGGAGCCTAGGCTCACACTGAACAGTAAGCTATAAAGGGCCCCAAAAATTACTAGTGTAAAACCATTCAAACGGGAAAACCAACGGTCTAATCTATATAAAAACGAGAAACGAGAAACACTTATGAACCACATCAACAAACGACAACTACTGAACATCAGATTCCTGACTTAGGACAGGTGCAAACAAATGCAGCGGGTTTAAACGTTTTAATGGTACCAAACCTTCACCCTTTTTCTGAAACAATAGTGTAACATCACAACATAGAAAGACACACTATAAAATATCAACTGAAATAGCTTAACTCAATCAAAGGACATAGTAACACCATTGAACATACACTGAACAAATAAATTTGACCTATGATACAATGTAAATTCAAAATAAATAAACTAAGGAAGAATAATAAAAGTAACATGTTATATCGGTATGAAATGTTAAACAATTTAAGAAAACAATATGCTCGAACAAAATATCAGCCATTTGCAATAACTTTAAACACAGGTAAATAAAATAATTTAATTTAAAAGTATATTTTCGTTAAAATATATTACAATATCACGCAACTACACATTTAAATTTGCAAATAAGAATTCAGTATTTATTCTCAATGTCAGTTAATACGGTGTTCTAGAATTTCTTTACCAGACAGACAGACACTACTTTATATAAGTATCATACCTAAATTTGATAAATCACACTAATAGTTAATATAACATAAACTTAAAACATATACGATAAGCTCTAAAAGGAGCTACGAGAGACTATCTTTAATATATATATATACATAATCTAAAAAAAAATAAAACTGAGCACTATGTCATTGTTGGAGAATTATATTTTATCTGTGGTTGTTCTGTTAATCTCTGTATATATCATTTTCCATCCTTTTCCGGTTTAATTGGACTTTTTGAGATATCTTTTAACTTCCATTAAAGTTGTTTTGTATCTTTTTGATTAATATAAAAAGATGATGGGTTCTTTTGCTTGATGACATTTCTTATTTTTTTCACTTTAAAAAAAAAATTCTAAACTATTGCAGAAGTATTTACATCTTTGAATTACACACACGTATTATCATTTATGACTGAAAGTTATTTTGAAACATCCAAGTATGCCAGCATAAAGCACAGGATAATCGTTGGAATCTCCACAACAGCCATGGTCATAGCAGACTTAGCTAGCAATATAAAACGAGAAGTATTCTTAAATTTCAAGTATGTTAAAGAACAAAAGAAAATGTCTGTAACAAAAACATCAAAAAGTCTTTACATATTCACGTTCAACAGCAATATTTTTATAACAAATTGTTGGAGAATTTTTCACCACCTTTTAATATTAAATGAATTTAATAATACTAAACATTATTTATTAATATTAATAAATCGAAGTTAAGGTATTTAAAATCATACGATTTTTACAAAATAGCTATCATTTAATTAAAAATTTGCTTGATTTACTATATATTTAAATTTTAATATTTAGAATTGATATATCAATATTCAAAATAACTTTGAATATTAAAATATAAATGATGTTTTGAAATATAGTAAAGTCATATATTTTGTATGTGGTTCCTTAGTCAATGGCCCATTTGAGCAAAGATGATTTTTTTGTTAGAGGAAAGTCTTTTGTATAAAACAGATCAAACGATTTATAATTGGCTATTTCTTTTGCAAATTAACAAAATTATCTCTAGTTAAATCACTATAAGTAACGAATATAATTCATTGATTAAATTAGGTTTTGAATTCTTGTCACTTAAAGTAACGATAGACAAATTTGAACTGAATATTTCGTAAAATATAAGAAACAATATTTTTTTGAAATTTTCCAATGAAAAACATTCATTTGAAAAGTGAGTGCATGTGATTTAGAAAAACTGACTTTATTTATTTTTTTGTTTAAAGAAAGAGAAGAGTGAATATACACTGAATTGCCATTAAATTTTGGATGTTAAAAAAACTCATCGAAGATTAGAAACAGTATTTTAAATAGCCAAGTTCTTTTAAAACAAAGATTAGGCACTACTTGCCATTTTGCTAGACACTAATTATATTTTGTTCGCGATAAACAGAATTATGGACGTGCATTAGTAAATCAAATGTGTACGTTTATAAAGTGTTATTTTCATTTTATATACATTTTCTTTATTAAGCAAAGTTTAAAAAAAATTGCATGTATACTTTTGATAAAAGTGATTATCTGACGACAGTTGTTAACAGTTCCGTTATATTGACAAAATTGGCTGAGTACCACCAAACAGACATATTAGGTTAATGTGACAATAGTTGGGATCCAGCATACATCACCTTCCGGACATGTTCATGTTGAATTATGTTTAGATCACCAGTAATTACATGGCCAGAGGGCTTGTAAATATCTGGAGAGTGGGAACAGTCACATGACAGAGGGTTTTGTGTTCTTCTAAATCAAGATCTTGCAATGCTTGCTGATACATTTTGTAGTTAGATATTATAGGTGCAATGGTTCTGGTGTAACTATAGCAGAAAATACAAGCAGACTGATTTTGAAAAAAAAAAAGTTGAATCTAAGATGTTACTTCTTTGTGATGAAGAACGTTGCTGATATTGATAGCATCGATTCCTTTATTTGAAAACTGAATTGAAAGGAATTTCCTATTTTCATTGTGTAATGGTTCTGGTCTTATTGGTTAGATAGACTGAAAATAGCTACATATCAAATTATACTTTCCAGTATGTCTATTGAGGAAAACATATCTATACATCCTTTGTCAAGTGCATAATATCTTAAACATTTTAGAGAGTTTACAGGTAGTAAAAAAAAATGGTACGAATGAGTAGTAACCCAAGCAGATGGTGGAGATGTGATGAAGGTAACCAAAGCTCCCAGTGAGTGATCTAGATTTGGAAGACTTTTTTTTTACATTTGGACGATGGTAATGTTTTTTTTATCATGGTCCGATTGATTAAAATGGTTATAAATAATCCTGGATTTTTATTATCAGACCGGTGTTGGGTCATCCATTTATGCAATGTTTACCGAGTTTCACCAACATACAGCAGCCCATACAACGTACACTCTATTCCGTAAAATACCTTATACGTGGAACAGTACACAGGCTTGATTTATTTTGTGTATTAGGTTTACCTGTTGAATTACTAGTGATATTTGGCGTAGACTTTGGCACTGTGGTTTGCACTGTAGGATCGCTTGAGCCAGAGTGGATCGCTTTTAAACCTTGAAAGTAACGTGTACAAACTATTAAAAGTATGCACTTGTTGTTGTTTAGTCACATTTATTAAGGTCATTTGTGATTTATATGTTCAAATTTGCATAACAACCATAAAATACGTATTTATATCAAAATAGTCTTTCTAATAGATAATTTTGCTCTATATGTGTTTATTCTATGTTGTTCACTCTTGAGAATATAGCATGATATTTTTGTAAGTACCTTGCTCAAAACATGTTTTGGTTTCTTTATCATTGAAGTGTCAGGATACTGTTAATTTAGATATGCAGGTTGTAGGAATGAGATTATATGATTTAGAAAGACTGATTTTATATTGTTTTCTTTTGTTTGTTTTAGAAATGAAGAATGAATGCACTTTGAACTGTCACTACATTTTCGATGTTAAAGAATAACCAAAGATTAAAAACAGTATTTTAAATAGCCACAATGGATTATTCACTACTTGTTGTTTTGCTAGACACTAATTATATTATTTCTCAATGGCTTAAGACTACGATGTAACTCGTTTACGACAACCAGAATTTCGGACGTGAAATAGTAAATCAAATGTTTAAATTTATAAAGTGTTAATTTTCATTTAAATTATATTTTCTATATCAAGCAAAGTTTAGAAAAACAAATTGCATGTAGCAATATACTTTAAATGAAATAGATGTATCTAATCAATTTTATTTCTTTTCTTTTTGATTGCTTTCTTGATTTCTATTACCAGTATACATTAAATTATATTATACGTAATCGAGCTTCACTGATGAGTCTTTTGTAGACAAAACGCGCGTCTGGCGTACAAATTTTTAAGCCTGGGGCCAGTTTCACAAAGCTGTCTTAGGACTAAGACATGTCTTAGGATGGTCTTACGACATATCTTAGTCATAAGTGGGTTTCACAAAGTGGTCATAATTTAGGCCATCTCTTAAAGTTGGTAATAAAGTTAGGACTACACGAGAGGTGTCTTGTGATGGTCTTAGGATAGTCATAAGTTTATTTATATAAATTACACTTATTTTTTATATAAATTTTGCAAATTATATAATTATTATCTAATTATATAATCTCCTTTTCCTGCTCATAACTTAATCTTTATAGGTTGACGGATTATCAAAATGATTTATAAACAATGAACATTCGACGTATTGATGGCACGAATGGACGATTTTATCCGTTAACCTTATTATAACCAATACAGTGACAAATTGAATTCAACTCACTTGTACAAAAAAAAAAAAATTGTCATCATTTTATTCATTTTTTTCCTCAATTTTGTTTTTGAATTTCCATATGAGTATTGGTGTATTATTAATAGATTATTTATATAAATTACACTTATTTTCTATATTAATTTCGAAATTATGGAATATTAATCAATACGTTTATTAATTTATGGGAAACACATACTGGTCTACATTTACATGAATTTTTCCATAAATCCATGTTGATATTTAAAAATTTAAAGAATTTGCGACAGGTTTAAGATATCTCGGCTACGATCATCCTAAGACAGCTTCGATGCCAGGTCTGAGATATGTCCTAAGATAGTCATAAAAGGATCATAAGACATGTCCTAAGATATATCTTATGACAGGTCTTTGGATAGATTCGTGAAACCGGCCCCTGGTATCTATGATCCGTTTATTTACTACTGTTATTGTTTGAACAAACTATTGATTGCTTACTGTAAAAAAATAAAAACAGAAATACCGAACTCCAAGGTAAGTTCAAAAAGGGGAAGTCCGTAAAAACTTACAAAATCAAACATGAGACTTTGTCAACCAACGGAAAGAATGAAAAACTGTCGTATTCTGGAATGGTAGGTTAAACCTGGTTTTATAGCTAGATATACCTCCCACTTGTATAACAGTTGTTTATAATTCCGTTATATTGACTAAATTGGGTGTGTACCCCCAACAGACATAATAGGTCAATGTCACAATAATTAGGATCCAGCATACATTACAGACATACAACACAACTGACTAAACAATGCAAACAAACATACAAATTCATCTAATAAAGATGCAACAAAAACGTTTTTGCAGTTGATAGGAAATTTGACAAGCTAAAGGACGCCAAAAACAAACATTTAGTTTTTGATAGTACATACAGTATATAGTATACACTTTCTCGATCAAGTGCAAATTACATGTAAGTAAAATTTAAAGACAAGGGTAAACAAAACGAAATAACAAAGTAAAAACCTGTAAAGTCCGAATCGCATCTGCACCAGGAATGGCAAAAGCCAAAAAAAAAAAAAAAAAAAAAAAAAAAAAAAAAAAAAAAAAAAAAACGATAGCTGGATGCATAAATACCGAGGCACGTCAAGAGTCATATGACCAAAGGAACATAATAGCACAAAGACAAATAAAAGAAAAACTGTTATGTAAAAAAAAGATACTTTCAGTACATGGAATCTATAGCTTGAGGACATCTTGTATTATTATTTATATATTTATCTATCAGGTGTGTTTAGTGTTTGACAATACACTTGCTCATCAATCTTTTGCTCAGAGACCGTTGACGTTCTTCTGAGTCTGAGTAGCAACTTCAAGCTCTTTAATATCTAATGAGTTGAAAAATGTATACCCCATACGCGGGAGAAGTTGGTATTTTGCTGCTAAGGTAAGGCAATTATAATTTTAAAATTGAAATCGTCTCGATTGTCATAGATTCTTATACTGAGATCCCGCTGTAATCAAATTCGAGGTATATGTCTAAAAATGAGGCGGAAGCTCTATCTGTGATTTTTTTAATCTGTAGTTTAGGAGGATATATTAATCGAACCCAATCAGAAATGTTTGGGTTGATAATGGAAAGAAAATCATCAATATACCTGTATGTGAATTTAAATAATCTTGCTTCTTCGATCTTCTTGTTTTTTTACAAGTGTCTGAAACTCCGACTCATATGAAAATAAGAAACGATCAAAGAGGTGCACAGTTGGTTCCTATAGGAATGCCGTCAAACAGCTAGAAAGAGCATACTGATCGCTTGTTCTTCGGAGTTGCATGTTTTATTCTCGGACTCATTTTAACAAAATATGCAGAATTATATCCAGAAACAATAAAATTGTAGCGTATGTTACCAATTTTATGGAGGAAAGCATTGTGGATTATTTTTTTAATACGGGTTTTCAATTTTTCATGTGGTAGGATGGAAAAATCGAGGGTTTTGATAGAATTTATTTCAGAAAATGGCCGAGTATTAAAATTTTCCAGAAGTTCTTTTGTGTTCTTACGAATCAACATATGATTAATGCCACTTCCCGAGTAAATAGTGTCACAGTATTTCTGCAATCCCTCTTTCACTGCGGAAAAAAAATGTTGGATAATCTAAAGGACAATTATTTGGTAGAACATGCTGATGAGCGTGCAATGTACCAGGTTTAGGTATCCAATACAACAAGTTATTGGCTTTGAACTAGCTGTCAGTAACTGCGAGTACTCTCAGATCTATACTTAGTGTCCTTTTTGTTGTTAGGGATGAGGGATGGATACATACCCTGCCACGTCCAGTCTGTGTTTATGTTTGATGTTTTTTTATGCGTTGTATCGATCTGATGAGTTAAGCCTTTTTCAACTGATTTTTATAGTTTGTTCTTATGTTGTGCTGTTTCACCACTATCCCTGGTTAGGGGGAGGGTTGAGCGCTCACAAACATGTTTAACCCCGCCACATTCTTTATGTGCCTGTCCCAAGTCAGGAGCCTGTAGTTCAGTGGTTGTCGTTGGTTCATGTCTGTCATATTTGTTTTTCGTTAATTTTATTGTTATAAATTAGGCCGTTAGTTTTCTCAATTGAATTGTTTTATATTCATGTCGGGGCCTTTTAGAGCCGACTATACGGTATGGGGTTTTCTCATTGTTGAAGGCCGTACGGTTGCCTATAATTGCTTACATCCACTTTATTTGAACTTTGGTGGATAGTTGTCTCATTGGCAAACATACTTCATCTCCTTATTTTTATAAGGTAAGTCCTCAGATTTCTTGCTTATTGAAATATTCAATGAGACCATGGAGGACTTATGATTTGCCAAGATCTCATCCTTACCAAAAGTAAATTTTTCATACGATTTTTACCCGAGTGTTCATTTAGATATTTAACAGCTTATTGTCTCTGAATACGGATTTGGGTCGAACAATTACACAGTTTTTCAACTTGTGGATTTTACGCTGTATCAACGACATAACTGATTTAACCCAGTCTGACAGAGTTTCTTGTTTAACCTCTTCTGGTTTTGCCCATGCTCTGGCGTAGTCCTTAACGGAATCCATTATAATTTTAAAGTTATGGTTTTAATTGATGTGTTGTGGATCTCTAAATTTGGAACCATATACCTTCCGGAGATGTTCATTTTAAATTATGTTAAGATCACCAGTATTTATATAGCTAGAAGGCTTGTAAATATATGGAGAATGGGAACAGTCTCATGACAGAGCGTTTTTCAAGTATTCTTTTAAATCAAGATCTTCCAATGCTTGCTTATAGTTAGATATTATAGGTGCAATGGTTCTGGTGTAACTAAAGCATACAATAGGAACAAACTGATTTCGAAAATAAAGCGGAATTTAAGATGTTACTTCTTTGTTATGAAGAACGTTGCTGATGTTGAAAGCATCGATTTCTTTATTTGAAAACTGAATTGGAAGGAATATGCTATTTTCATCCTGTAATGGTTCTGATCTGAATAGATTAGATAGACAGAAAATAGATATATATCAAATCATACTTTCGAGTATGTCTATTGAGGAAAACATATCTATACAATCATCCTTTGTCAAGTGCATAATATCTTACACATTTTAGAAAGTTTACAGGTAGTAAAAAAGAATGATACGAATGTAATGTAACCTAAGCGGATGATGGAAATGTGAGGAAGGTCATCAAAGCTCCCAGTGTGTGATCTAGATTTGGAAGACTTTATTTTACATTTGGACAATGGTAATATCTTACCATGACTACGTTTGGATCTTAAGCTAGTGTTTAATACACATTTAAATCATTGAAGGCTGGACTTGACAAATTTCTTACAACTTTGATGTTATCATTCCAACTGTATTGCATTGCAGTACCTAATTCCCTGATCCAGAAATTCTCTCGATCTGTTTTGAAAGGCGTACTTAGTACATGGTTATTAGTATGGTGGTAAATTTTCTCAATAAATGCGTACTTTCATGGATAAAGAAGGATCATGGTCCGGTTGATTAAAATGGTTATGAAAAATCCTGGATTTTTATTATCAGACCGGTGTTGGTTCATCCTTTTACCATGTTTACGCAATGTTTACCGAGTTTCACCAACATACAGCAGCCCACACAGGGTACACTTTATTCCGTAAAATACATTATCCGTGGAACAGTCCAGAGGCTCGAATGATTTTGTGTATTAGGTTTTACCTGTTAAACGACTTGTGATATCTGGCGTAGACTTTAGCACTGTGGTTTGCACTGTAGGACTGCTTGAGTCAGAGTGGGGCGCTTCTATACCTTGAAAGTAACATGTACAAACTATTAAAAGTATGCACTTTTTGTTATTTATTCAAATTTATTTTAGGTAATTTGTGATTTATAGGTTTAAATTTGCATAACAACCATAAAATAAGTATTTATAACGGAATAATCCTTCTAATATATAGATTTGCTCTATATGTGTTTATTTTATGTTGTTTACTCTTGAGCATATAACATGTGATTTTCTGTAGGTAGCTGGCTAAAAAAATATGTTTTGTGTTCTGTATCATTGAAGTGCTAGGATACTGTTATTTTACATATAGGTTGTAAGAATGAGATTATGATAAAAACGAAAATAACTTTTACTATAAAGGAGAGGCGAAGGATACCAAAAGGATTTAAAACTCTTACTAGTAAGTCTAAATAAAACTGGCAATGTCATGACATAAAACTAAAAACGACAAATTTTACTTCCCTTGTATGAGTTGTGAGTGATTTAGAAAAAAAATCCGAACAAAATGGAGCTATAGATT
Source organism: Mytilus coruscus (assembly GCA_017311375.1). Classification (NCBI taxonomy): domain Eukaryota; kingdom Metazoa; phylum Mollusca; class Bivalvia; order Mytilida; family Mytilidae; genus Mytilus; species Mytilus coruscus. The sequence goes on from CM029602.1 coordinate 50,931,082, forward strand.
TAAATCACAATTATGAAGCAGATTGGGTGTTTTTTTGTTTTAATATTTACTTACAGCTTATTGACGTGTACCCATCACCACAAACGCAAACGCTGCTTTCGTTACAGTAAGCGTTATCTACGCAGGAGTCATTCTTCGGAATAATATTAGCACATGGCTTGTTCGGGTAAATACCTATAGAAGTTATACAAAGAAAACGGAATGTATATTGTCAATTAGAAAAATACAAGGTTATTAGTTCCATACCTTTTTTTTGTCCGGTTTCTTATATCAGATAGATAAAAAGGGAAATATTTCATTAATCATATAACAAAAATATTTTCCAGCTGTCAATTTGTTTGTTTTATATATGCGAGTTGAACTGGTATTAATGTAAGTGCCATAAACGAGAAGTGGGTGCTGAATATTTTTTTATATATTTAATTCAACCATTATTTGTTTGATTGTATGGCTAGAAATGTATCGATGTAATGCCTATGATTTCACTTAACATTATCTAGTCACTCCCTGGACAGCATGTATATCACTCAATTATCAAAATTAGCATTGCTGTTAGTCAAGTGTGTTGATTATATTTGAAACCCATATAAAGCACATACGAGGTGTACATCCACTGTTGCTGTCCTTGTAAAAGGGACCATTGCATTTACAAATACTCAACAAGCACGTGGCGTTACCATCTTTGCACGGAGTCGAGTCATTGCATGGTGCACCTAACAGAATTTCTGCAAAATATAAACAATATCACTAATATAAACAATGTATGAAAATGCAATGTAAGTGTAAGGATATGTGGAAAGTTATTCAGTACAATTGTTATTATCTTGTATTTATTTAAATGCAAACATTTAGGAAAAAAAGTTGGCAATATCTTTCACTTATTTAAGTATAAATAGACAACTTATTAATGGTGTTTCCTATTTTTTAAATCCTGTCACCTTTGTGTATATCGCATTAACATAAGTAATTTTTTACAAATCTGGTTTTTCATTGATATCGAATAAAAACTCATCCATGATACCAGGCTTATAATTTGAAACGACCTCTTAAGTAACATACTATACTAACTGGCAACGCACTGGTTGCTTTGCTTGTAAAAAGGCACTGCACAGTGACATTTTTTTCCTTTGCATTCTGAATTCGAAACATTGGTTGAACAGTTTGTATTGGTGGTACACGCATTCCCTAAAGGAACTCCTACTCCTAAATAAAACGTTCACGTATGTATAAATAGTAGTGAATATGTTGAATAATTGTATAGTACTGTGTTATCATTTTGTGTCATCTTTCTCCTTTCCTTAATTTTCTACTAACCTAATGTTTTTTAAATGCATGTCTGTAAATTTCTTAGAAAATTGATGGCAATGATGAGGTATGCACGCACTTTGTCTAATCTGTTAATTAAGAATTTAACTATGGTGTAAAATAAATGTACTCAAGTTGAATAAAGCTTATTATTTGATACTCGTTAGTGGGACTCAATTCAAAACATTTACTTAATATGCATCAATAATATTTCGAAAAGTTTTACTAAATGCGATTAAAGCAATCTATGCTTTATAGTACAAAAACCTTAGTATTTCGAATAATGCAATATTAAATAAACAGTATATTTACAAAAGATAATCATATCAATAATATTTCATGTCAACATAAAAATGTTAACTACTAAGCCGATCAAACAGAGTATCAAAGTCAAAGTTGACATCCTACAATCGCTATCGCTATCTTCGTTGGTATTTGGTTTTGGATTTTCTTTCATACATTTGGCCTCGAGCGTCCCTGAAGAGACATTAATTGGGAAATGCGTATCTGGTGCCGTTTGATGTTATTGTAATTGTAACTAACACTAACATGTAGATGCTTTTTTTTTTCTTTCTATAATATCATCGTTATAGAACAATTTGTTCATGGACTAATTCCATTGTATGTTCTTCCATATATCTTTTTTTCATATTTCGAGATTTTAAAATTGATGAAATTGCGTCATCAATGACCTAGTTTTACCATCCACATGACAATATGTAGTCCTAGTAAGGAACATCGGCAGTAATTGTCATTAGCTATATGTAAGAAGTTTATACTTAAAGTTTGGTGTACATGAAAGGCCTTTAGTGTAGTAAATATTTAATTGATCTATGGACAACTTGTCTAGTATTTGAGTGTTTAAGAGTTTGAGGGTGCTGTCTCTGTAAAATATTTTTCTTTACCATTTTTTGTGCATGTTTTTCTTTGTTTCTAAAGTCACCCCACTATTCATTCAGTCATGATTGATGTATGATACAAAAATATTATAAGGAGATTTAATATGATTGCCAATGAGACAACTATCCACCAAAGTTTTAATAAAGTCGATGTAAGAAAATATAGGCCACAGCATGGCCTTCAGCAATGAGAAAATCTTATACCGTATAGTCGGCTATAAAAAGCCCCGACATGAAAAATATGAAACAATTCAAATGAGAAAACTAAAGGCTTTATTTATAATAACACAATTTTCGAAAAACAAATATGACAGACATAAAGAGTTTCAATTTTTGAAGTATTTTATTTCAAAGCATCAAGTTGTGCTATAAATAATAACATCAGCTAAGTTATTTTAATTTTGAGGGAAGCTGTAGACAAAGGGACATTCTTTCCCCTTACCTTTTTGTTATTGGAGTTAATTTCAATGAAAATAAAGTCCAACTCCATTATAAAAGGAATATTTGTTCATGAAAATGAATCATTTGTGAGTCAATATGCTAAGGACGTTCCCTTTTTCGACGGAAGTAAAACATGAGGGAGACTTTTAAATGTTTTGATGCTTTCCAAAAAAGATTTTGGTTAGACATTAACTCTTCTAAAATTAAAGCTGTTTGGATTAGGAACAAAAAGTATTCATCTTTGTCTTGAACCAAACGTTCAATGGTGTTATTCAAATTTTAAACTATTGGGAATTAATTTCTCTTTAGATTTTCACAGTATGCCAGAAATTAACTTCTAAAAAAAAACAGTAAGTAACTGCCTAACTCAAGAGTTGGCAACATCGAAAATTAACCATAATGGGGAAGATTACTGTTAGTATGACTCTGCCGCTTCGAAAATTAATTCTACTGTTGACTGCACTACCCAACTTAATAGGGTCAAAGTTAAATGAATTGAATACTTTATTATTTCATTTCATATTAAATGGAAAATATGATAGAATTAGACGAAGTACATTAATCGGTGATATTTCAAATTCAGGTTTAATATGATTAATTTACATTATTTTAATATCTATGTTAAGATATGTTTATATAGCGATTTATATCCTATTTATATGGTAATTGGCAATCATTATTTTTGACAAGCCTTTAACAGTATGGTGGAGAAAGATTATTGCATTTTCAGAAGGAGAAACTAGGGAAATCTCTGATATTCTGAGCAGTCCTTTTGAAGGATGTATTATTCGGCTTACATCTAGCAAGGCCTACTACCAATATTTCTATTTAATATATTTTGTAATTAGATATTTGGAATAACTTACCTCAAGTAGATGTTCCCTATTACTTTCAAGTGGCAAAATTGCGGTGTGCAGTCTTTTTTGACCTTGATAATCTAGACAATAAGGATTTTGAAAATTTTGCTCAGATCAAACAAGTCTTCAGACAAAACAATTTCTGAGGTATTATAGTCGTATTGCCCAAATTCCAAAGCATATCAGTGAACATATAAAAGAAAACAGTTCTCGTGTAAACTTTGAAACTTTTAATTGTACTGTAATTTTTGGATACATTATTGTACAACAAAAGGCAAAATTTGTATAAAAATCATTTAGACAGAAATATGCAACTGCCAACGAAAACGTTCTTGCAACGGGAGTTAATATGTATAGAAATAGACGATTGGTCAAAAAGTTCTATTGTTTTTAAAAATCATGTAAAGACAAATATATAAGGAACTTTTCAACACAATTTTGAAAAGAATAATTGCAACTAATACTTTCTTGAAAAAGTTAAACTTAAAGATTCAAAGCTTGATACATTTAGTAAGGTATGTCATGAAACCGTTGACCATTTGTTCTATGAGTGTCCAATAACGCTTCGTACATGGGAATCATTCTAACAAAAATTGAAACAATGTTTCGTGAACTTTAAACATGTTTAACACCGCCACAATCTGTATGTGACTGTTAAAAGTCAGGAGTCTGTAATGCACTGCTTGTCGCTTGTTGCTGTATATCATATTTGTGTTTCGTTTATTGTTTCGTACATAAATTAGGCCGTTAGTTTTCTCGTTTGAATAGTTTTACATTTGTCATTTCCAGTCTCTTATAGTTTACTATACAGAATGGGTTTTGGAAATTGTTGAAGGCTGTACGGTGACCTTTAGTTGTTAACCTCATTTGGTCTCTGATAAAGAGTTGTTTCATTGGCAATCATACCACATCTATTTATACTTTCTATATTTACGTTACCAGAGAAACTCTTTTTTTTTGGCCTCAAAATGAGAGTTTATTTTGAATTTATTGGTTATAACTGAAAAGAACTATTATACAAATGCAAATTGCATGATAAGAAACCAAGTATTAAAGAGCTTAAAGTATAAAATACTAGGCAAATGAACATTTTATAGCAACAAAAAAAAAAAAGGTACCACACAATATTTTCTGAAATTTTGGGCCTCTGTAGATTACATGTTTACTGATTAGTATCAGTTACTTTTGATTCAATCAATGGTATAAATTAACGAACTTCCAATGAATATGTTTTGTTAACAAAGAGCAGATCTTTACTGAGATACATTTTCTTTGCAATAAGCAATTTGCAGTAAGTTCTGTAAATGCCATTCGAGAATGTGTATGTGTGTGTGAGTGTTCTTCCCCTTTAAAAAAGTTTATATCCATAAAATATGTATATTATACAATAGTAGAAAAATGCAGTAAATCATTCAATTGTTTTACTATTCAAATCCCTGTATACCATAGTCAGGTAGCGATGTAAACCAAATGTAAATTCCGATAACTGACAAACAAATAAAAAGATATATCTAACGCAGTTAACAAACCATCGTACCTTTCGTCAGGTGCTTGTCGTCTGGGTTGACCCAAGCATTTTATTGTTTTATGCATTTATAAATAAGAAGATGTGGTATGAGTGCCAATGAGACAACTATCCATCCAAGTCACAATGTGTAAAAAGTCAACAATTATAGGTCAAAGTACGGCCTTCATTTGTATTTTTCTTGGGGAAATTGTTTTTAATTTTCCTTAAGTTATTCAGAGTAACCCTTGTTGATACATTATATTTATTTCACATTTATTATTACCACGAAAGATATACAAAAAATATGGAATCTATATTCTTTATTTAAAATGAAGTAGGTAATTTCAGTCTTTCTCAAACTGACTTTATTATTTGAGGACGCCTATTTGATACAATGCTGCATGGATGTTTTTTTTTCATTGCTCCATGCCGAATTATTTCAAATATTTAAAGTTCTCTTACAACCCCTTATTTTAACTAAACGGCCGGCCCCTTACAATTGAATTTTCTTTTTGGTATCTGTGTTTCAATATCTATTCACCTATTAAACAATATGGTCACAATACCTTTGTATTCGTATAATAAATCGAGAGCACCCAAGACTAAACTAACCAACAGTAACAGGTGATAATCTGTATGTTATTATGTCAACATAAACATGTAACAGTGTAATAACCTACGTGTTACTGTTGATTAGTTTATTCTGAGTGTTCTCGATCGATTATGTCGGGCCTTTTATAGCCGACTATACGGTATGGGTTTTTCCTCATTGCTGAATGCCGTACTGTCCTATAATTGCTTACTATATTGTTTCTTTTTAAATAGGCTGGAAAGTTGTCTCACTGACGATCATGCCACATCTCCTCTTTTTTATTTATTATTTTATTCGTGGATATATATTGAAACACAGATTCCTAAAATGTAAGCACAATCCTAAAAGAGATGCTAAAGATACCAAAGGGACATTTAAGCTCATTAGTCGAAATAGAACTGACTATTCAACCTAAATTCGATTGTTGTGATCCGTCCCATTCTTATCTCAAACGAAATATATGTATTTAACAGGTCCGGTACACTATCTTATAAGGTTATACATTATTTAGCATACTAATGCTCCCACTAATAGCAGTGTCTGTTTTCACATAAAGCATTTTTTAGCTGGACCATTTACATTGTACCAATCCACTGAATGAGTTGCAATGCATGATGGATTACTATGTGTTTATAATTTATCGAGAACACATTATAATTACCAACATACATTCGATTTTCAACAGATTTCCATAAAAAAGAATATATTTTATTTTTCTTAATGTTTGTTTTAAATACTTAAAACATAGCCACTTATATTATGCATGAATAAACAAACAAATTTCAGACATTCGTTCATTCTTACGACACGAAACCCCAAAAAGACATTGGTTGAATATGCATTCTGGTTTCCAAAACAAAAGTTCCTCAACTTTTCAATAATCTCGTAAAATTGAATAGAACGAGTAGAAAATATCCGTAAAATAAACTCAATATGTTGTTTTGGTACACAATAGATTATATGAAGCTTAACCTACTTCTATCATTACAAAATTCAATAAGTGCGAAGAAAGCTTAAGGGACCATTGTTTTAGAAAATTAAGGTCAGACCCTTTATGCATTCATCCAGTGTTATAACAACATGCAATGAACACTGCACTGTTCCTTGCTTTATTGGTAAAAGTTGTCTCTGTACTTGAACGATAAGTTAAAGAGAACCATTCATTCATCTTAATTTATTTTTTGTTCTTTTCCTGGGCTCAAAACATTTTTACAAAGGCCTATAAACTATGAATTTTTAAAAAAAATAACAACAATAAAGGTGCAGTTCCTTTTCATTTTTTTTAGCGCCTAATGAATTTGTGTCATGAATTAAAACACAATATGTTTTCCAATTACTTTTACTATACACATATATATATGAATAGAATTCCTAGAGCATACAGTACAATGATATTATTCCATTAAAATATTTAAATATTTTTCAAAGCTCAAACGATTTTTATACTGTACAGTGGTTAATTCATAAAAGTAAAAAAAAAGTAAACAAGAGATTCCGAGACGCAATAAAAAATAACATTTTTCAACTTAATTTCACGTGTTCACAGACTCAAGAGGGTAGATAACTCGTACTAGCCCACAATGCATTGTGGTTCGTTGTGTCGAATGGACAATTTATCATGGGCATAATTATATTTTGCATTATTTAAATTACTATTTCAATTAATTCAGACTTCAAAATTCTAGTGGTCACGACCATGTTTAAATCAAACTGTTTTCAGTTTGACTATTTTTACATTCCCTTTTTCTGTATTTTTTGGTCATGGAATTATGATTAGACGTGTTTTGGTTATTTGTGTTACTGTGATGTTGTTTCACTGACATATACCCGACATCTCCTTTAATGATAGTTTACAGCAATCAAAACACAATTTTCTTTCCACAAACTTAATAATTACTACATCGAAAAAAACTACAAACGGCGATTTCTGATTACACAAAACATCCACGTAAATTTGGCGCATAAACGACCGGATTTGTGTGCTTCTTAAATGATTTTTCCACGAGTTTAATTTTTTCAGCATGATATCCAAATGTTCATGAATATCTGATCGTTGGAGTTTTCAATATGACTTCAAATTTGTTCCGAGCAAAATACAAAATTATGAAGAGGACTAAAATGATTTGTATGGAGGTTGGAGGTTTCTTATTACAAAAGAAATCTTAGGATGATAAGTAATCATAGGTTACTCTGAAATGTTCAACTCGTACAAATAGTTTTTTGCGTATTTTTTTTTTCAATGAGCCACGTGCACAAAATTACGTTTTCTGCCAAAAAAAAAAAATATAGCATATTTTTCTCTCGATTACTTGATGGTATTACATCTGAACATTACTCATTCTTTCTTAAGAATTTTTTTATGTGAATATGTATATCATATCTTAAGCAAATTTCTATAAATATTTTTGCAAACAACTATTATTTTACGAATTGAAATCTGTATATATAGTAATTATTAACATCCCCATGAAGAGGTCCCTAACATACTGTAATTGCATGATATCTTAGTTATCGACAGCTAAGGACACTCAAGATAAAGTTCAAATGCCAGATGTCCAGATCCTTGCTGTTATGAACTTCATTTTATTGTAAAATAAAATTGGTAATTGATTTTAATATCTTACAGATACAAACAAATACAAAACATATTACCTGCTGAAACAGGAAATTGAAAGTAAAGTGTAACAAATGGAAGAAAAATAGAACTGCTGGATACAAGGTTGCCTGAAAATAAGCAAAAAGACATGTTGTAGGTTTAATCATTACACAATGGTGCAGATATTTTCCTAGACTTCTGTATTATAAGGCTACCGATCCTCTAGATAAGTATATATACTTCAATGATATGAAACAAACGCATAAGTGCGCCTTTCTGATATAACAAAAAGTACTATTTTTAACCGTTTCTTTACGCAAGGTAAGTCCTCTTTCCACGTTATTAGTTTTCGTTTATTGCCATTGCGATGTCAGTTTTCTTCAACATGAGTTTTGAATGTCTCCTTGGTATCATCAGCCTCTTTTTCATATTATTTTGATTTATAGAGAATTGATGATACATAAAGGCAAAGTAGTAATCCGCTGTTCAATAGTCATAAATCGATTAAGCGAAACCAATCCGGGTCACAAACCAAAACAGAAGGAAACACATCAACTATAAGAGGAAAACAACGGAACAATAGAAACACTGAACTGCAACAAAAGCAAACAACAAGATACAAAGAAACGGACTATTTGATAACAACTGCCATATTCCTGACTTGGTACATGACATTTAAAAAAAAATGGTGGGTTGAATCTGGTTTTATGGCTGGCCGAACCTCCCGCTTATATGGCAATGTTAAAATACCGCAAAAATGACAACATTACGTGACAGGAATACAGTACAAATAAACGCAAGAACACTCAGGACAGCGAAACATATAAATAAATAATATAATAGTACATTACAACATGTAAGCCACAGATTAACAACGGACACCTCCCATGAATCCACGACAGCACACAAGGACACCACAAACGAATTCTAAACTGGCGTCACACGAAAGTATCAACGCCACAAAAAGTGACGCATTTTTTGTGACGTTTATATTATCACAGGTAAATTACAGGTTAATTATAAGTGTTAAACGTGTTGAGTACAAACAGAATACTTATATACTTTACTATTTATAAATGTCTGGTTTTCATTAATCAACCGAGCAGCTATCTGAAACACTAATGACATTGTTTATTCATTTGTATTTAGTACTCATATGTAACGACAATAAATTGACTTTTTTGTTCGATAGAGCCATTCACTATTTCCTTCAACATTATTTCAAGTGTAGCATTAAAACCTATATATTTTTTAATCGTTTTTATTGCAAAACAGGTCAATGTTAATGAGATTATAGATGTTTTGATAAAAAGGTATATGCAATTAAAAAAAAAAAACCTTTTACAGGATGCTACAGTGAAAAGAAGGGTGAATTACGAACTTATTTCACATTTAAGGATATTTTCAATAGAGAGACTTATCTAAATGTATTGACACAATTGAGAATTATTGCTCACAAATTAGCTATTGAGCATGGTCGTTATAGAAAGTTTGACAAAGATAAAATAATTTGTAAATTTTGTTGTTGAAATTCAACTGAAGTTGATATTCATTTTCTGATGGAATGTCCAGCAATTTGTATCTATCTGGAAAAGGACATAAGGACTTGTGGTATTTGGACTTGCCAAGTTAAATGTGTGATTCTGTTTATAATTCCAGCCGATGACACGAATTTTAATATCCTTCAAACTTTATCAACTTATTATGTTCTATTTACCTCAGAAGTTTCAACTCTTCACAATGTCTCATGATTTACTTGAATTTGAAACATTTTAAATTTGATTCAATCTTATGTATGAATCTTCGCAGATCATTTTGATACATCAATGAGACAGTCACAAAACAGCAAATAAATTTATAACCAAGACAGTTGTGTTCTTTAAAAAATTAGTTGATTGAAATATACTGAAGTTGGGATGTGTGTCCATGTCAACTACATTCAACCCAAACGTGTATTAGATTTTCAAATATGAATTTCGAAAACAATGCATTTCTGGTTTCGATGTGGAGCATTAACCATGTTACAGAATATAAATACCAAAATTGGTATGTTTTATATTCCCCTTATAAAAAAAGCAAACTTATTGGCATATTTTTACAATTACAATGGAAATATTTTTTTTCAATAATGCAATACAGAGAACATACCATAGTTCCAATGGATTTGCAATTTTTCAATATTTAACTGTTATACAATATTTTAGTATTTATATGATAACGTATTTCTAACCCTTATCAACAGCAAAGACATGTGATATTTTCTTCTATGTAATATTCTATTTATTTACAAAACTATATGCTATGACATAAAGTTCAATACGTATCATTTATCTTACAAATCGTGTCTCAATTTCAACTTTCGGCCCACGATAAGATACCGTTGCATTGTTGCATAAATGTTAACATAGGATGACAAGAAATAAAAGCTAACTTTTCGCAGGAGTCAAGATTGCAATATGATTCTTGTCGAAGAAAACCACATCGGAATATGTGTGAAAATAACGCAATTAGAATGTATTAATGTGGATTCATTTATTTTCGTGGGTACCAATTTTCGTGGTTTGAGGAAAACTTGCATATTCGTGGATATTTAATTTCGTTGTTTTGGCAAAGTCTACATACATTCCTTTAGAAAATTTGTAATTCGTTGAACATTTAAATTCGTGGTTCCCTGTTCCCACGAAATCCACGAAAATTGGTATCCAACGAATATTAATGAATCCACAGTATTATATGTTCCGTTAAAACACTCTTCATCTTGTCTTATCTTCTCATTACCATAATTCGAAATGTATTGCCTAAAATTAAATTTCATTTTGTGTAAAAGATAGGAAATTTCTAATTCAGCAGTACGAGTTAAACACTATGAAACAGAAACACTGTTTAAATAGGACAAAACAGCTGACAGATGAACGTATCGTATCTACTTAAGAAAAGAACAAAACAGTTATTTGAATAAATAATTATGGAATCTTTTTCTGTTCTTTTGAATTTTAAATCTAATTGTGTTTTTCTGATACTAACAGTGTTGCATATTTAAGTTATACGGATATGAATTAAGAGATATATGCTAAACGTCAAAGAACCGAAGATACACTTAAACCAAGAGATATTTCTATATTAACTATAGAGAGAAGGGAGCCAGGAAAACGATTTACCATCATTACCATGATTTAAGATATGGGTCATGACATTGCGGTGATTCTTTTGTGAGAAGCTAATTGTTTAAAAAAACTGGATTGTTGTCAGCGTTTTTATTTCTAACGATTCACAGTTAATCTTTTTTTTTAGTTCAGGTCATTAAAAAAAGCAAAGAAGTATGTTCGGATTGTACATTTGAAAAAAATTCCTTCATGACTTGTCTTAAAAAGTTAAGTAGCAACGACTTTTGTTATTGATCGTCAGTTTAAGGTACCTCCCCACACAGAAAAACGCTATAGGCTTTCAACAATGAGCAAAATCTTAACTTTATAATAAGCTTTTACCTTAAATTTTGTACTATTTTAGTGTAAACAATATATACTGGTATTACACTGAGTGTATCATGGAGAGCAGGCCTTTTCTTGCCTGTAGTTAGGATTCGTATTGCCCAAGTTTAGTTTTCAGTGTTTTGTGTTGTCAAGTGCAACACTGTGATTACGTGCTAATGACTTAAAGGGTTGTCTCGGGCGTGTAGTCCTAAATATATTTTCCACTGTCACTTTTTCATTTATCAATGAAGTCCATTTTTCTGATTTTCTTCCGATTCCAATAAATAGTTAAGAACTATCAAAAATAGTAAAGACAAATGTACTGAATTTCCCTTTTCTCAGTATGATTATACACCACGCATTGTTCAAATGCGGTCCATTTCATACCCTATATGTATCGCTAAGAGTTTACGTTAATTAATTACAGTATTGTCTTTAATAAAAATATTTTCTCAGAAATTATACAAGTTTCTATCACTATAAAAGAAAGGCGGAAGATACCAAATGGACATCCAAACTCATAAGTCGAAAATAAACTGACAACGCCATGGCTAAAAAAGAAAAAGACAAACAGACAAACAACAGTACACAAAATACAACATAGAAAACTAAAGACTGCGCCACACGAACTCCACCAAAACTGGGGAGGGGTTCATTTGCTTCGGAAGGATAAGCAGATCCTGCTCTATAAGTGGCACCCGTATAAAAAGTTTTATGTTCCCTTACTATAGCAAGGAAGTGCCTTGTGCCATACCCTCCCGCACCAGACTCATCTCATACTAGGATATTGCATATATATATTACTGGCAATACTTGAATTTGGCATGGAGAGCAGGACATTTCTCGGCTTCAAAAAGGATTTGATATTAAATTACGTTTGTTTTCCAATGTTTCCCGCGTTGCACATATTTATCTATCCAAGGTACAAGGGCAATAGCTAAAAAATACACATTTTTTTCCTTTAAAATTGTTCATAAATATCTTTGAGAAATGAATGCTTCAGAGCAAATTTAATGTAATTTCCAATATAATTAATATTTCCAAGGGGCATAACTCGTTAAAAATATTTTGATCAACACTTGTTTTCGAAAGTATCAAAACATTGCTGATATAAACCTATGATATAAGTTTCATAAAATTCTGGCAAGAATTGTACACATGAGAGCGCTAATGATGCAATTTTCCATATAATTAATATTTCCAAGGGCATAACTCTTTAAAAATAATTGATCGGCACAGATTTACGAGCTCATCCAAGACATTGATGATATTTACCTATAATATAAATTTCATAAAAATCTGGCAAGAATTGTTGATTTGATATGAAAGCACTTACAAGGTAATTTTCCATATAAATCATATTTCCAAAGGGCATAACTCTTTTGAAAAAAATTGATCGGCACATATTTTCGAACTCGTCCAAGAAATCGCTGATATCAACCTACAATACAAGTTTCATAAAAATCTGACAAGAATTGTACACATGAGAGCGCTAACGATGCAATTTTGCATATAATTAATGTTTCCAAGGGGCATAACTCATTTCAAAATAATTGATCGGCGCAGATTTTCGAACTTGCCAAAGACATCGCTGATATAAATTTACAATATAAGTTTCATAAAACTCTGGCAACAATTTTATACATGAAAGCGCAACCGATGCAATTTTTCATATAATTAATGTTTCCAAGGGACATAACTCTTTTAAAAATAATTCATCGGCACTGATTTTAGAACTCGTCCGAGACATTGCTGATATAAACCTATGATATAAATTTTATAGAAATCTGCCAAGAATTGTACATTCTGATAGCGCTAACAAGACCGATCGGTCGGCCGGACGGACGCCCGGTATTTCTATGTCCCCTCCCCCCAAAAAAAGAAATAAGCAGATAAGGTATGATTGCCCATGAGACAACTCTCCACCAGAGACCAAAATAACGTCGAAGTTAGCAACTATAGGTTACCGTAAGGCATTCAACAATGAGCAAAACCTATACCGCATCGCAAGCTATAAAAGACACCGAAATGACAAATGTAAACAATTCAATCGAGAAAAAAAAACTACCTGCATGGTGTATGTACAAAACAATCAATGAAATACAAAAAAAATACTTTTCTTTATAATTTCAGTCTTCAAATGTTTGAAGGTATTAATCTTTACGACAAAACCAACAGATTCCGAAAAGTCTCTTTAACGGATCCTTTCTAGCAAAGTGTGAACACATGATCTATATTTTTATCAGATTGGATGTTCAACGTCTGGCGGCAAATAAAAATGTGTACATGCATATCAGTACGGGACCATGTTAATGTGATATGCAAATTAACCCTAATTTGTACTTAGCAGAAACGCTGAAATGATTTGCACGTGCTACTTCACAACAAAAAAGTCAAGGAATACTGAAAACCTCAAAAAAGACATATTACTCTGTCTGCCAGCTCTTTTTTTATCCTAAATTTCAAATTGATGTGAAGTATGTGGCCTACAAATGTATGGAAGAGAAGAGATTTATATCCATATGAGGGACTTATATTAAGGTTATTTTCCACCGTAAGACATTTATTAAATGAAGATCTTAATTAGCAAGGCTATCTCCACGAACAAAGTTAGGTTACCTAAATAAGAATCTGAATCATTTAATGTAAGTACATCCCATGATACTAGTGTTCATCAGGAATTTATGGAAACTCCAAGTTATAAACCATGAACTAAAAATATTGTAGAAAGTATGCAATAATTAGGTTTTTGTTTTTTTAGCAACCACAATTTACAGTGTAGGCAAACCATTTTTAAGTAATTTAAAACAAAATTTTATTATATATGTACTGGCAAATTTTCACTTATGTCTTTGACTTTTCTCCCAAGGACAGTTGTCTCGTTTGAAATTGTCAAACACTTATTTAGAACCTACTTTATTTACTTGGTCTCAATAATTTATTGGTTGATTATTTGATTGATTCAAACATTCATTATTGGTAGCTCAATGTCCAGGGACACTGTTTCGAATACATATTCTAGTCGTTTGGTCAAAAGAAGATTGGGTGCTCTAATTAAGAATTGTTTGTTTCTTTACGTTCAGTGGCAAATATGCCATGCAATTTAAGACATTCAAGAAACCAAGTTCAGGTATATTTATACACTTTTCAATTGATCAGAAGCAAACTTATGATATATAACATACAACAAACGTATCCAAAGAAAAACAAACACACATGACAAGTCGTAACATTATTTGTATAAATGTTTTGATTTAGTAAGAAGCACTTCGTTTTCGCAGAAACATAAATATTTTAATGGTATGTTCAACAAATAAAACAAAACATCCTTCAAGTTTAAGTGTGTTAACGTTCCAAGATACTACTTTTCATGTTTATTTAAAATTATTAAACAACTTTAAATCTAATATAGAATCATCAGTGATGAAAATTGTCACATTTCATAGTGATGTTAATTGTTGCAAGCGTAAGTTTTTATTTAAGTTCATTCATAATCAATTAAAATGTTTATAAAACATATAGTTGTCGGAATGGAGTGTGATAAATTATGTAAACTTTCATGGTAACTGTTAAATGTATTGGTTATGGTACAACTTATTGACAGTTTGATCTTTTCAAAGTACACCCCCTTACAAAGTTCGACTTTCATTTTATTTATTTAGTATATGTAAATTCACGGGATAAAACATTTGAAAGCGTATTCGCACCACAGTACAAAAACATTATTTTGGCTGATTTTTAATTTTTTCCTTGCTAAAATACGAAAAGTTGTAAAGAGTAAATGTTTATTAAAAGTTTCAGTAAATATATGTTCATCCTGTCTGTCTTAAGGATGTACTTAGGTCAGGTTTAGGAATTATTGTCAGATGTTCGGACTCCTTGGTTTTTTTCCGACGATACAGGGTAAAATATTTTGGCCCATAACACCCATTATTCTTTTTATATAAGATTTCAATAGCTCATAAAAGGTCATTTTTCAAAATTTAAGCAGATTCTAGATTTCTTTTCTTTCGATTTGAGACCCAAATAATACCAATGCAAATATAACGTAAAAGTCCGAGTCAGCCTTTTCCCTCCATTTTTTAAAACTTAAATATCTCGTAAAGGAGCTCCATAACCTATCAATAATTTTTAACTTATTTTGTTCCTTAACTTATGTTCTTCTGACTTATAGTATCAATTTTAAATTCTAGATTTTTTTAATTTCACCTAAGTACATCCTTAAATCCTACAATTCCATTGCTCGAACTACCATGATTGCAATGCAAAATACATTAGAAACATTTAAGTTTTGCTTCAGACTATAAACTAACGAAGTGGTGTTTATCACCAAAAAAGACCTGACGCAGTTATTGAACAGCAATTTTAATATGATCATGTCCCTTATTGACATAAAATTGAGAATGGAAATGGGGAATGTGTCAAAGAGACAACAACCCGACCATAGAACAGAAAACAACAGAAGGTCACCAATAGGTCTTCAATGCAGCGAGAAATTCCCGCACCCGGAGGCGTCCTTAAGCTGGCCCCTAAACAAATATATATACTAGTTCAGTGATAATGGACGTCATACTAAACTCCAAATTATACACAAGAAACTAAAAGTAAAATAATACAAGACTAACAAAGGCCAGAGGCTCCTGACTTGGGACAGGCGCAAAAATGCGGCGGGGTTAAACATGTTTATGAGATCTCAACCCTCCCCCTATACCTCTAGCCAATGTAGAAAAGTAAACGCATAACAATACGCACATTAAAAGTCAGTTAAAGAGAAGTCCGAGTCCGATGTCAGAAGATGTAACAAAAGAAAATAAACAAAATGACAATAATACATAAATAACAACAAACTACTAGCAGTTAACTGACATGCCAGCTCCAGACCTCAATTAAACTGATTGAATGATTATGTCTTCATCATATGAATATCAGGCACAATCCCTCCCGTTAGGGGTTTAGTATCATACCATCATAAAATATATGAGAAGAGCATAACCCATGTCATGCCAACAACTGGTTTTAAATAAATGTGTTTAGTTCCGATGCAAAGACCCTATAAGTGAATCAATATTAAAGCCAAAATATGCAATCTTTAATGACCTGACAACAGTATCGTAACTATATCCCTTCTTAATATGTCTATTTAAAGGTTTTGTCAGCTTCTGAGGTGAATACTGACATTTTAGTGCTTTATAAAGAATATTACCATAAAAGATTGGATGTGAAATACCTGAACGTATTAGAAGTCTGCATGTTGAGCTGTATTTACGAATGATGTCCTTGTACCGATGATAAAATTTAGTAAATGTTTTGACTAGTTTGTGATATCGAAAACCCTGGTGTAATAATTTTTCAGTAATACATAAATTTCTTTCGTTAAAATCTGAAACGTTGTTACATACACGAGCGAATCGTACAAGTTGAGATATATAAACACCGTAAGATGGTGACAAGGAACGTCACCATCTAAAATGGATAATTAACGATAGGAAATGAAAATCATCTCTTTTATCATAAATTTTTGTATTAAGCTTTCCGTTAATGATATAGATATCAAGATCGAGGAAAGGACAGTGGTCATTGTTAGTATTAGCTTTATTTAAAGTAAGTTCAACAGGATAAATTTCTTTAGTATACATACTGAAGTCGTCATTATTGAGAGCCAATATATCATCCAAATATCTAAAAGTATTATTAAATTTTTGTATCAGATGTTGTTTCGATGGGTCTTTGCTGATTTTAGTCATAAATTGTAACTCATAGCAATACAAAAACAGGTCCGCAATAAGTGGTGAACAGTTAGTCCCCATTGGAATTCCGATAACCTGACGATATACGGAATCTCCAAAGCGAACAAAATATTATCTAGTAAAAATTCAAGGGCAGATATAGTATCAAAGCATGTCCAATTGACATAGTTCTTTTGTTTATTGCTACTAAAAATGACCTGAAAGAGTTAGAACATATGTATTCACATTCTGACTTTTAAATGCCCATTTAATTAGGTGTGTGAATTTTTCTTAATCAGAATGTGAGGCAATGTGGTATACAGGGTAGAAAAATCAAAACTTTGAACAGATTCAAAATCACCAATATAAGCATGCAATTTATCAAGTACAACCAACGAGTTTTTGACACTCCAAAAGTAATTAATTCCACTATTTTCAAAGGCCTTATTTGAACAATTTATTATCAGGTTTTGATTGTACCAAGTGAACTGGTAAGAAGAATAGACAATTTAGTAGTGGAACAATGGCTTGAAGACGAAATAAATCTATATTTGTAAGGTGTTTTATGTAGCTTCGGAAGCCAGTACATAGTAGGGACTTTCATTGTATTTGGTTCTGCTTGTAAAGAGGTAGCTAAAAGTTTATGTTTGTTACAGATGTCGTTTTCTGAAAATGGAGTCAGTTGGAATGTTGGTGAATTGGTGATTTCTTTTTTCAGAACCTCAATGTAAAATTTACGTCAAACAATAATGATATTATTAGCAGCTTTATCGGCCGGGACAAAACAAATTCCTTGGCTAGTTCTTTAAGTTTATGTTTGATACGAGAAATAGGTTTATTATGGTTGTTGTTAAGAGTAAAATGTTCTTTAAAATGTTGAATACGTATATCAACTATGTTCATTACTGAATTAAAAAGAGTCCAAAGATTTTTGTCAGCTTTTTCCCGTTTTATCCATTTTAAACATTAAGTACGGAGTGAGTCGTGGATGATATTACGACACTCATTCCAATTAATGATTGACGGGGGACGATATTTAGGTCCTTTACTGAGGAATGATTTTAACTCTCGGTCTTGAACGATGTTAAGATCTCCTGTTATAACATGGGAAATGGGTCCATAAATGTATTCGGAATTACTGCAATTACATGAAGTAGGTGTATTTTCACTGATATTAACATCTTTACACAATTGGCTATAATTAAACACATATTTCCGGGTAGATTTCTTGTAAATATAACAAATAAGAGGGAGCTCAGTATTATCAAAATATCCAGGAATTTGTTCTTTAACAGAATGGTCGTTAAAAATACCGGCAATATTTACAAAATCAAAACCTTTATTGACATACTTTATTTTAATAAAATGTTTTTTATGATCTTCAGGGCGATCAATTTTGGGAATTTTAGAATAACAATATGCCATTATAATTTGAACGATTTCATACTTAGGACTGCTATATGAAATTGTGTTGCAATCCTCTAAAATTTTATTTAACTTATTAACCGGTAATGAACAGAGCTTTGTTAACAGATAATGTCTGCCGTTGTTTTTTGAAATAGAAATTAGGTCCGAAATATTGGTATGATTGGTCCGAAATTTTCTTTGATTGCGATTTTTTCTACGACCATGAGAACGGTTTTTACGAACAGTTTTAGAAACTATATCCAAAATGTTAACAGAATCGGTTCTTGATATATTACCAATTCCCATGATATTATCATTAAGACCGAGAGGGTAGACTGTCTGTAATTTTTTAATCCAATTTAACTCAATTATTTTCCGTGATCGTACAAACTTTGAATGAGATTCACCAGGCTGCTTATTTACTACTTCTAAAAGTTGAACTGTTAAATATTTAATAGGATGATTGTGCTTCTTAAGGTGTTGATAAATGATACTTTTGAATTTATTGGGTCTTTTAAAAGATACAGGTGTTCTTGCGTGCGTTTAGATAAAATCGCCCAGTTTCTCCTACGTACTGAATACCGCATCCCGGTTTGTTTCATGTGAGTAAATAAATAATACTGTTTGTTTTTCAAGTTATATCAGTTTCAAAATTTAAAGAAAATGTGCGACCATTAAACGTGGACCTTACCGTATTGTTGGTGGAAAGACGGGGACATGTAAGTCATTTTTTGGCATGACACTTATCGATAGAAGGGTAACCACGATTTTATTGTTAAAAATGTTAGCGATGGTAGTATTTTTAGATAAGCAATTTGGAAGATTGAGACGTGTAGATACCCTTTGAACGAGTTTAGTATTTAATATTTTTCCATTTCTAAGCTTCATATTTGTTTTTGTTTGTGGATTTTATTAGAAAGGAGCAAAGACTGGCGTCCAGAATATGAACCAGCATACAATCAATTAAATTATGTAAAATGATAATTCTGTTCGGCTTAAGATGTCAAACGCTATCCGTCATTAATTACCCGAAAAATGAAACAAAAGATAGGGTATATCAGGGTAGCGACTGACGTCTGACTAAATAGTAGAATGGGGCTGAAAATTGAAATACTAATTTTTGATAAATATTCCTAAAGTAATGAACTAGAGAAGTTCTCGCTCGGACACACACTCCATAATCTAGTATATTATAAGAGCATAAACCTGAAGCACGGGAGGCACTCTACTGTCTCCACACGGCACTAAAGACAAACTCTGTAAAAATAAAATTGAGAATGGAAATGGGGAATGTGTCAAAGAGACAACAACCCGACCATAGAACAGAAAACAACAGAAGGTCACCAATAGGTCTTCAATGCAGCGAGAAATTCCGCACCCGGAGGCGTCCTTAAGCTGGCCCCTAAACAAATATATATACTAGTTCAGTGATAATGGACGTCATACTAAACTCTAAATTATACACAAGAAACTAAAAGTAAAATAATACAAGACTAACAAAGGCCAGAGGCTCCTGACTTGGGACAGGCGCAAAATGCGGCGGGGTTAAACATGTTTATGAGATCTCAACCTCCCCTATACCTCTAGCCAATGTAGAAAAGTAAACGCATAACAATACGCACATTAAAAGTCAGTTAAAGAGAAGTCCGAGTCCGATGTCAGAAGATGTAACAAAAGAAAATAAACAAAATGACAATAATACATAAATAACAACAGACTACTAGCAGTTAACTGACATGCCAGCTCCAGACTTAAATTAAACTGATTGAATGATTATGTCTTCATCATATGAATATCAGGCACAATCCCTCCCGTTAGGGTTTAGTATCATACCATCATAAAATATATGAGAAGAACATAACCCATGTCATGCCAACAACTGGTTTTAAATAAATGTGTTTAGATCCGATGCATATGCAAAGACCCTATAAGTGAATCAATATTAAAGCCAAAATATGCAATCTTTAATGACCTGACAACAGTATCGTAACTATATCCCTTCTTAATAAGTCTATTTAAAGGTTTTGTCAGCTTCTGAGGTGAATACTGACATTTTAGTGCTTTATAAAGAATATTACCATAAAAGATTGGATGTGAAATACCTGAACGTATTAGAAGTCTGCATGTTCAGCTATATTTACGAATGATGTCCTTGTACCGATGATAAAATTTAGTAAATGTTTTGACTAGTTTGTGATATCGAAAACCCTGGTGTAATAATTTTCAGTAATACATAAATTTCTTTCGTTAAAATCTGAAACGTTGTTACATACACGAGCGAATCGTACAAGTTGAGATATATAACACCGTAAGATGGTGACAAGGGAACGTCACCATCTAAAATGGATAATTAACGATAGGAAATGAAAATCATCTCTTTATCATAAATTTTTGTATTAAGCTTTCCGTTAATGATATAGATATCAAGATCGAGGAAAGGGCAGTGGTCATTGTTAGTATTAGCTTTATTTAAAGTAAGTTCAACAGGATAAATTTCTTTAGTATACATACTGAAGTCGTCATTATTGAGAGCCAATATATCATCCAAATATCTAAAAGTATTATTAAATTTTGTATCAGATGTTGTTTCGATGGGTCTTTGCTGATTTTAGTCATAAATTGTAACTCATAGCAATACAAAACAGGTCCGCAATAAGTGGTGCACAGTTAGTCCCCATTGGAATTCCGATAACCTGACGACATACGGAATCTCCAAAGCGAACAAAAATATTATCTAGTAAAAATTCAAGGGCAGATATAGTATCAAAGCATGTCCAATTGACATAGTTCTTTTGTTTATTGCTACTTAAAATGACCTGAAAGAGTTAGAACATATGTATTCACATTCTGACTTTTAAATGCCCATTTAATTAGGTGTGTGAATTTTTCTTAATCAGAATGTGAGGCAATGTGGTATACAGGGTAGAAAAATCAAAACTTTGAACAGATTCAAAATCACCAATATAAGCATGCAATTTATCAAGTACTTCCAACGAGTTTTGACACTCCAAAAGTAATTAATTCCACTATTTTCAAAGGCCTTATTTGAAAATTTATTATCAGGTTTTGATTGTACCAAGTGAACTGGTAAGAAGAATAGACAATTTAGTAGTGGAACAATGGCTTGAAGACGAAATAAATCTATATTTGTAAGGTGTTTTATGTAGCTTCGAAGCCAGTACATAGTAGGGACTTTCATTGTATTTGGTTCTGCTTGTAAAGAGGTAGCTAAAAGTTTATGTTTGTTACAGATGTCGTTTTCTGAAAATGGAGTCAGTTGGAATGTTGGTGAATTGGTGATTTCTTTTTCAGAACCTCAATGTAAAATTTACGTCAAACAATAATGATATTATTAGCAGCTTTATCGGCCGGGACAAAACAAATTCCTTGGCTAGTTCTTTAAGTTTATGTTTGATACGAGAAATAGGTTTATTATGGTTGTTGTTAAGAGTAAAATGTTCTTTAAAATGTTGAGTACGTATATCAACTATGTTCATTACTGAATTAAAAAAGAGTCCAAAGATTTTTGTCAGCTTTTTCCCGTTTTATCCATTTTAAACAGTAAGTACGGAGTGAGTCGTGGATGATATTACGACACTCATTCCAATTAATGATTGACGGGGGACGATATTTAGGTCCTTTACTGAGGAATGATTTTAACTCTCGGTCTTGAACGATGTTAAGATCTCCTGTTATAACATGGGAAATGGGTCCATAAATGTATTCGGAATTACTGCAATTACATGAAGTAGGTGTATTTTCACTGATATTAACATCTTTACACAATTGGCTATAATTAAACACATATTTCCGGGTAGATTTCTTGTAAATATAACAAATAAGAGGGAGCTCAGTATTATCAAAATATCCAGGAATTTGTTCTTTAACAGAATGGTCGTTAAAAATACCGGCAATATTTACAAAATCAAAACCTTTATTGACATACTTTATTTTAATAAAATGTTTTTTATGATCTTCAGGGCGATCAATTTTGGGAAACAGTTTAGAATAACAATATGCCATTATAATTTGAACGATTTCATACTTAGGACTGCTATATGAAATTGTGTTGCAATCCTCTAAAATTTTATTTAACTTATTAACCGGTAATGAACAGAGCTTTGTTAACAGATAATGTCTGCCGTTGTTTTTGAAATAGAAATTAGGTCCGAAATATTGGCATGATTGGTCCGAAATTTTCTTTGATTGCGATTTTTTCTACGACCATGAGAACGGATTTTACGAACAGTTTTAGAAACTATATCCAAAATGTTAACAGAATCGGTTCTTGATATATTACCAATTCCATGATATTATCATTAAGACCGAGAGGGTAGACTGTCTGTAATTTTTAATCCAATTTAACTCAATTATTTTCCGTGATCGTACAAACTTTGAATGAGATTCACCAGGCTGCTTATTTACTACTTCTAAAGGTTGAACAGTTAAATATTTAATAGGATGATTGTGCTTCTTAAGGTGTTGATAAATGATACTTTTGAATTTATTGGGTCTTTTAAAACGATACAGGTGTTCTTGCGTGCGTTTAGATAAAATCGCCCAGTTTCTCCTACGTACTGAATACCGCATCCCGGTTTGTTTCATGTGAGTAAATAAATAATACTGTTTGTTTTCAAGTCATATCAGTTTCAAAATTTAAAGAAAATGTGCGACCATTAAACGTGGACCTTACCGTATTGTTGGTGGAAAGACGGGGACATGTAAGTCATTTTTTGGCATGACACTTATCGATAGAAGGGTAACCACGATTTTTATTGTTAAAAATGTTAGCGATGGTAGTATTTTTAGATAAGCGATTTTGAAGATTGAGACGTGTAGATACCCTTTGAACGAGTTTAGTATTTAATATTTTTCCATTTCTAAGCTTCATATTTGTTTTTGTTTGTGGATTTTATTAGAAAGGAGCAAAGACTGGCGTCCAGAATATGAACCAGCATACAATCAATTAAATTATGTAAAATGATAATTCTGTTCGGCTTCAGATGTCAAACGCTATCCGTCATTAATTACCCGAAAATAAAACAAAAGATAGGGTATATCAGGGTAGCGACTGACGTCTGACTAAATAGTAGAATGGGGCTGAAAATTGAAATACTAATTTTTGATAAATATTCCTAAAGTAATGAACTAGAGAAGTTCTCGCTCGGACACACACTCCATAATCTAGTATATTATAAGAGCATAAACCTGAAGCACGGGGAGGCACTCTACTGTCTCCACACGGCACTAAAGACAAACTCTGTAAAAAATAAAATTGAGAATGGAAATGGGGAATGTGTCAAAGAGACAACAACCCGACCATAGAACAGACAACAACAGAAGGTCACCAATAGGTCTTCAATGCAGCGAGAAATTCCCGCACCCGGAGGCGTCCTTAAGCTGGCCCCTAAACAAATATATTAAGCCAAAACGTTTGAAGGCCAATTCATCAATTCTTAACATAGTAATAACGATAGCAGAAAAATCTTGATTCGAAATACAATATACAACTTTTTACAAAATTCCTGCAATCATACTTTTAGTCTCTGTATTTGTTTAATTGTGCCAAATGCATAAATTCGATATCCTTGCTGTAAACAGTGCTAAGTAATGAAGATATCGCTAATATTGAAATCCAGGACTCACATCGAATAAACTAACCAATGTACAGGACGTAAAGAGAACTCAACGGAACATCACTATCAAGGACAGGAAAAGCCGTCAAGCTTACTATAAGTAAAGTAAATAATATCAAGGTCTAATAACGACATCAGACACTATAAATGGTTCAAACTGACTTAGCCACAAACGCAGCAGGATCTGTGTACCCTTCCAGAGCATTGACATCACCCCCGGTTTTTGATTGGATTCGTGTTGCTCATTCTGTAGTTTTCTATGTTGGATATTGTATACTATTGTTTGTCTTTTGGTCGTTTTTCGTTTTTTGCCATGGCATCGCCAGGTTGTGTCGACTTATGAGTTTGAATTTCTCTTATTTGTATCTTTCGACTCTCTTGTAGTATAAATAAGTCCACATCGGAGTATCAATAACGTGGCGTTATATTTTATCTCCAAAACGATACATATGATCAAATCAAAAACTAATGAACTTTAACAATTACTTTGTATGTCCGATCTGTGTGTTTTTGTCATGACATTAACGGTACATATTCTAGTGCCCCAGATGCGCATTTCAACAATTACTGTCCTTTTAGTGATGCTCGAGGAAAAACTATTAAAAATCCAAAACAGGAGGAGTAGTGTGCCCTTGGTATACATGTCATGTACATTACGAGTAAACTTATATTTTTTCAGTATTTACTCAACCCAAAAGACAGTATAAATGATTAGATTGAACAATTAAATCACGATTTCGAACAGCATTGTCGACATTTAAAGGACTGAGAGCAGATATATACAAAGTAACAAATTCTGTACCAATTGTGCCAAGGACAACAAAATTCGGTCGCGCTTTGGTAAATATAAGGAAGATATTGATTCCATATTAGGGAAACAGGCTAAATTCTATAAACATTGATTATCATCTGAGGAGTAGGATAAAGAGGCAGCAGAAAAATTATTACGATTTTGAAAATAAATTAAGCCAGGAAGACCGAGAATATTTAGACTCGGCCATAACTGAAGAAGTAATTGATAAAGCTGTTAAATTACTATAAATGAAAATGAAAAAAAAAAAAAAAAACGCTTCTTAAAGTAGATAACAAAATAAGTAGTAAGATACTAGCAGAACGATTAAAGAATGTTTTACTGAAATTAATAAACAGTTATCATAAAGGATTCGTGAAGGAGAAACAAATCTTTGATGGGAATAGACTATTGCAAGACAGTATATATTATATAGATATCTAAGATCTTTAAGGCGAGAATGTCCAATTGCCCCCATGTTATACATTTTACAGGCCGGACCACTTGCAGCAACTATTAGAAGAAATCCGAAAATTCGGGGAATATACTTACCGAGTAGAAATGGGTCGAGTTTAGAGGCTAAAATTAAATATGTTCGCTGACGACACCAACATAATAAATAAGAATGACAAATCCAGTGAAGAACATTTAAATTTCTAGAAATCTATGAACGCGGATCGGGGGTAAAAAAGAATCTAAATACTAGTAAGACAGTGGGGTTATACTTAGGGAATGGAAAAATAAAAAGTCAAAATTTACTAAAATACAATGGTAAACAAAGCCAGTTAAAGCCCGCGGGATTTTACATGGATATAACGTTGATATAGATTCAATAAGGATGGAAAAATTAACTAAAATATAAAGTTTTTTGGAAGTTTGGAAAACACGAGATCTTACGTACACGGGTAAAGTCTTAATTTAAAATCATTCGATCTATCGGTTATTGGATATGAAATAGAAATGAGAGGGATACCCGACAAATACGTAAAAGAAATTAATAATATTATGTGGGAATTGATATGGAACGGAAAAACAAATCAAGTTGCTCGGAACACTTGTTGTTTGCCTTTAGAAAAAATGGTATAAATATGATACATTTAATTGATTTTATAAAATCTAAGCAAATTAAAAAATCACATAAGATCATCAATTCCGATATTGATAAGTGGATTATAATAGGAAATGTTGGTTACTGTATCTTCCCTTGACTAGAAATCCAAAACATAGTATTCCATATGTCAATGCTCGGATGCAAAATATTAGACTAGTGCAAATTTTCAAGATATTACAAAAATTTAGTTTCAGGATGGTTAGAGTGTTTATCGAAACTTAAACCTAAATCAAAGGATAAAGTACACAGTGATCAACCTTTTTGGGAATGCAAATATTAGGTATAAGGAAATCATAATATTTTTCAAACTTCACGAAAAGTGGAATAAAAAATATAAAGACTTGTGGGAGGGAAAAGAGAATGATTTAAGAAACAGTGCTTTTGTATTCAATAAATTGTTAGATAGAAGTAACTGGATATCGGAATTTACTGAAAATGAATCGTCCATACCACAGGATTTTATTGATATTTTAAAACAAAATAATCGTCAAAAGACCAGGAGATATTCTCCATCTCAGAACCATGTATCATCTTAAAAGGAAAACACCTGTTAAAAATCGTTATTTTTATCAAAAGATATACAGCTACATGTGTAAGAATAGCCAAGAAACTCTAGTGCAACTTTCGAATTGTACACAAATAAATGATGAATGGGTAGTTATTTTTGAAAAGATAAGTTCATTTTGTGAAAACAATTATAGCAAAATTATACAAAAATCGGAAGAATCAATTATTTTAGGTGTTGTAAATGAATCACATGAATTGAATTTTATTGTAAATACGGTCTTATTAACAGGGAAATGTTTAATTTGGAAAGAAAGGAACATTCTTAAGTACCAAAAGAAAAACACGACAAAACAAAAGATTGTGAAACTTATTCTTAAGGAATGTACGGAAATATTTCAAATGGCAAGCATACAAAACTATCATTTTACGAACATAGTTAATTTTCTAAGTTTTAGCTAATTATACTCTTATAATTTTGTATTTATTCATAAGATACTTACTTTATATATCCAATGTATAATTTCTTATTTGCTTTTTAATGATTTATTATTTGGCTCTTAACTCTGATTGATTAATTAGTTCAACCTTATCTTAATTTATGTAATTATACATACTATACATGCTATATACTACTAACTGCACTTACGATTACATATGTCTATAAGTTTACTATAAATGCTCATCAATAGCAGCAAATTTATATCTATATTACTGCAGTATAGAATTTTCACTCTTTCTATCTTTGTATACATTTGTATTTGCACATAATCCTTCTTTTAAAATTAATAAGATAAGGGAAAAACTATCACTTTCTACTATGATACACGTGCACGTGCAAGTAATCTATTGCACAACGTGGTTCGTTATATTGGTCTGTTGCGATTTGCGCTTAAGTTGTTAAGCGTAGCACGAGGTATTTAAATTGGATAAATTGATTATGTATCAATGTCAAATGTGTTTGAAAACGATGAAATATTGGAATATAATTTGATTTGTAATTTTTGTAATTTGTTATCATTGAAATATGCCATTTGTTCCCTAGACATATGCTAAATGTAATGACACAGGGCTCCCTAAGTCTGCTTTCCTGTGCTGCTTAGGAATAAAGCATAACAGAGGAAATTAGAATAAAACGATTTATCAATTAAAAACTAAATAATAACATAATACAAACGTTGAAGAGCTGATCAAATAAAAAGGACCTAAGGTATAGCAAAACCTGGACAAGGAATAAGAGCTTTCCATGAGGCAGATATATAGATATATTACTTTATCTAAAATGATTTTCAAAATTTTATAATGAAGAATATCAAGCAAACACTATCCGTATTTTCATGCAAGTACCCAAGTACTGGCTATTGGGCTGCAGATGCCCTCGGCACTAACTTTCCACCAGCAGAGGTATCAACCCTATGTGGTAGCTATTATATTTAAAGAATAAAACCAATTGTACTGCACTAGATGCACGTTTTGACATTTAATGTCACTTCAGTGATGCCCGAGGACAAAGTAAGTGGATTGTTCAATTATTTTGATTTATTGGCTGAAATCAATAATCAATTAGCCCAAGGATAAGAACAAGGCCTTAGGCCTTGTTTTTAATGTTCATAATTCGTATATGATTTGCATATAAGGGAATACGTTGATATGATTGGTCGAGAGGACTTCCGGTAGTTGTTCTTGACGTTGTTTAATTTTTGATAGACGACATTGACCGAACTTCTTTTCGTAACCAATGTAAACAAGATGGCGGCGATAATAACACAATCCAGCTCGACGTTAACAAAATGTATTTTCACTTCGCGTTAAATTAAATAATAAACACAAAACATTCATTTGAATGATAATAAGAGTTTTTGCAGTTTATTTATTATCAGATAGCAAATTTCATGGAGTACATATTTTTGCGTTAACCAACAAATATATTCATGCGCCAGGCCAATTCAATGACACAAATATACAATTTACGTGTGATAGAGGTTACGAGTGTGGAAAATGAATTCCTTTTCTCCATTTTAAAGAATTATAGGATTTAACGTTTTAAAGGAATTTATTGGTGTATAAACTGGACCGAGTCACTCACAAACATATTATAAAGTCCTTCGGACTTTTATTTGTTTGTGAGTGACTTGGTCGAGTTTATACACCAATAAATTCCTTTAAAAGGCGTTTAATCCTATAATAGAACATGACAAAATATTATTAACCTATAATTATCCAATCATACACAAACTACAAGCTCAGTATCTGCCAAAACCCTCTCTGTTCATAAAATAGCTGTTATTCGGTCATAGACAGGTGTACTAGAACTATAGAACGAATCATTTGTTACTTTAACCACTCAACACACGTTTTGTAGATAAACAAAATAGATAGATTCACAAGAATAGTAATGAAAAGTACCTACTTGACTATAAAATGTACGTTTATGTTGTATTTAAAAAGTTATAGTGGCTATGTTGTGTTGGTCAACGAAAAAGATATAACTTTAATAACCTAAAAGTTTTATTTTATTTTATTAACTATGTATATTACTTCAATGTTCTGTTTGAATCTTCGGAGAATTTCGTTATATGCAATGTATCAATGGTACATTTTTAATTTGTTGATTATCCATTGCATTGTTTTGACTAAACATTCAATATTTTGAATAAAATGTGATTGCAGGTTTATACTGCTTCATTAAAGGGACAGTAGTTTACAGATATTCAAATCTCGTACGTTGATTAAGAAGAGACAAATCAAGGTAACAAAAAAGGGGAATCTCATGAATTCCATTAGGAGCGAGACCGGGTGCGTCGACAATATAAGCATCTCCTGCTATGAATGCATCACCATGCGAATTCACATAAAGTAAAATGGAATAGGTCACAATCGGTCAAACTAAAATAACACGACTACGCTAATATATAAAGATCTAAGACTGCGAAAGCATATCGCTAGTGAATTAAGACACCGACCAAATTCTTGATGTGGCTAAAAGTTATGTAGTGTCGTTTTAAGTCATATTTCCTCATAAAACTCGGTTGGACCAATTTTTAGTAAGGAGCACATTCCCGAAAATGAAGTCCGAATAGTGTGAACATGCTCAAGCGTAACGTTTTAACTGAGATATGTAAACACCGTACGATAGAGCAGAGAGTACGGTACTGCTGAGAAATGAATGGGAAATTGACAATTTGAAATTTCGAAAGTGAAATCATCTTGATTGTCAGTGCTAAGTAAAGATATTGTTTTGTTGAGATTGGTTGTTATAAATCTAAGAAATTCAATATGGATGCATATATATCGTCATGTCAGTACGGAGCTGCTGGGCTGTATGAAACGAGTTTCTGGAGCTTTTCAACCATTGCATTCATATATACTAAACTACGTCTTCTGTGGACTATAATAGAAAAAATGTTTCTTTCGGAGATTTTTTGCGTTTGGAAACATCTAAATTCTCCACCTAGTTATTAGTATTTTGACTGCCGTGTATATTTAAATTTAAGGCCAACAAAATTGACTAATATCACTTTCTATTAAGAACGGGACGAAAACAAGCTATAATCAGGAGTTCGTATGGTCAAAGGTCATGTGATCTTAAGTATTTGAGCTGACAAAAGATGCCTTGAAGAACTTTGTGTCGGATACGACATTGACATTACCGTTTCAGAGTTTAAACCTTGGGTGATTTCCAAATGGATAAAAAAATCAGGATTATACTTTAGGTTTGCTTTGGATTATGACTTTGTAATTTTACAACATAAATAAGTATCATAACATGCAGGCCGCATTCGGTTTGCACTGTTTCCGGGTAATGTCTATTGAATTATATCGAAAATTTAAAAAGAATTTCCAGTTGGAAACTAATAACATAAACGGTACCAATTTTTCGAGATCTGCACCAGATGCAAAATTTGACAATAAACCTGTCTTCAATGATGGTCGTGGCCAAAGTATTTGAAAAACCGAATCATATACAAACGTTTAAAACTTATGAAACCTAAAAAGGACCTAAAGTGTAGCCAAATCTGAACAAGGAATCAGAGTTTTGCATGAGGGAGATATATTCCTTAATTTTCGGCTTAATTTAAATGATTTACAAAATTTCATTATAGCAAATTTCAATCAAACAATGCCCGTAAAGATTACTCATAAATATAACTCTATATTTTGCAACAACACAACATTCCATAAAATTCCGAGAAAAAGTGATTTTCAGTTGGAAGTTAAAAACCATTCCAGAGCTATCCCCAGACACGTCTCACAAATGTAAAATTTTGTTTCCGGATGGCGACTTTAGTTTGCTATGAGCTAGGATATTAATGTTTTCTATAATTACTTTCAACCAGGAACTGATATCTTCCAAATTACCTAATTTAAGATCAATTCTTTTGTTTAATTAAACTTTAAAATTCAAACACTCTGTCGATTCTTGGATAATGTAAGATGGGTGTAAATATTCTTAAATTTAATCTAAATTAACCTAATATCACATTTAATATTAAACGAATCGAAATTTCGAACTTTGTTAAAATTGTATACATCATTAATCGAACATGACTCGTTTAAAATAGTGTTTAATTATACATTAATTGCAAATTTAATATAATTCAACATTCGATTTAATATGTCTACAAATTTAGATTATAATTCATATTTTGGTACGTATGTTATATTTTGAAGATTCATTAATTAATCAGCTAGTATCATATCATAATTTTATGTTGCAAATTATAATAATTAAATTTACAAATACAAACTAAGGCAGTCATTATAACGGGAATATATGTTTATGAACTATGATATTGATTTTCTTGAAAGATATTTATAATTGACAAAACAACTTCCGACTATGCTAATAAACGATTACACATTGTTCTATTCAAATACTTTGAATAATAATTCTGATCAAATTGTGGTTAAACTAACTCTCATTCAATTAATCTTTCTTAACATCAATCAATTTATTCGAATAAGAATTTAAGTTTAGTGCAATTAATATCTATGTGTCAATTAATTTATTAATTACATGTTCTTCTGTATAGAAGAATTCTACTATTGATATAAACTGATCAAACTGTGATGAGAGATAATCATAGCTAATTAGATTTTTAATTTAAATCAATAACATCTTTAATACTTGTTAAGGATTTAAATAAATAATAATCTTTATAGACTATTATCAAATTCCATTTAATAATCTAATTTAAACTTTAAATTAGATGATTTTCATTGAACGAATAATGATATCAAATTCTTGATAAACATCATTGATTTAATAGGATAATTAAATAGTTTTTAGCATTTAAATATACTTAGATTACTTTGAACTAGCTATTTTCTATTTGCTATAAATAGTTGATATTTGAATATATATTGTAAGTTTAAATAATTGTTATAATCAGATTACATTTAAATAATGTTAAGTCTATGAAATGATTTTAATCATGCATTGATATTTAATACAAACTTTATCTTGTCATTAATAATATTTTAATACCTTGATATAATACTTGAATCCTGATTAGATTGTAATTGATCATAATTTCCATATATCAATTATAATACACATGTTACATATATAGTGTATACAATAATCACTTTTACTAAATCTTTATCCGGTATAAATTAATATAAAGTACCTTTTCATATAATAATTATTTACATAACATCATTGTTACGAATATGATAAAATAACTGTATCATATTCTGTCATCGTCAGACAAATTCGAAAGATAACGATTCATAATTATCATTCATCTTTAATAGACTAAGATTGATTTTTTGATAATATCATTTTAAATATTGTAATACAACTGCATTATCACAAATTGATGATTGTTTCTATATTTCTTTCCATGCATAATTTAATGTTTCGATACTGAAATGGACTCAATATTCAATTGTTTCATTTGTGTTCTTAATTTCAATAATTTTGAATTGGCTGTTTTACTGATTTCTGTTCGCTTATGAAACTGATTTAGAAACTGATCTGTAACTTTTGTAATTTTATTTGCCTTCACTTGGAATCGAACCCTCCTTGAAGTCTGTTAAATATGACTGATATTAAACACATCAACGAAACCTCTCGGCTACAAACTGGTTCTATCAAGGAGCATAAATTGATATTTTAATTTAGAATAAACATAGGTCTTGCATTTCAATATATATGTATATATATAATAGACAATCGTATGGTATGAGTTGGTAGTCTCGAGGTTTAGAATGAGATGTAGAGTCAAAGTTAGAAGTACAGATTTGTCTGGCAGGTTTACGGTCGAATCCCTGTTTTCTCTTTCTTGTCCTTTTTATTTATGTTTTCCGTTTTCTTATTTTGTATGTTATTGTTGATATTTTTGTAATAATTTTCACGGGATTTTTGTTGTTTTGCTCGTTTTTTTGGGGGAGGGGAGGGAGGGAGGGTTATTCTGCGGGTTCGTGGTATATTTTAACAAACCAACATTTATCTATTGTATCTACTTTAAATTATTGATGTTTTTATGTTTTACAACGCATTCAAGGCGTAAGTGGTAGATATATTGCATAGACACTTGACTATTAAAGAAAGCGTACATTTAATGATCTCTTAGGGTCTTTTTTCTTGTTTGTGTGTCGTAAGGATGTTTTCTTGATAAAGCGTTTTTATCATACAGATAACCTACAAAATATGTACTAATTGGTTCATTAATTGATTGGTGTTTAACGCCATCTTCAGCACTATTATGCTATTTCTTGGCAGTCAGTTTTATTGTTGGAGAAGCCGGAGTGCCGAAGAGAATCACCGACCTTCTTTTGACAATCCTAATCAATTATGATTGAGTCAAGCGCACCTGCCACGTTCGTGAGTCGAACTCACTAACTCAGTTTTACAGGCTAGTGATACAGTAGTTCGACTACTTAGACCACTCGGCCACCGAGGCCCCATAACAAAATTGAAAGATAAGAATGTTTCAAAACTAATTATTAAAGTTATTTATAGCAATATTTTGTCTATATAAGTGTTCATCATTTAGTAGGAATCATGCAGTTTGTTTTATCCCACATGTAGTCTACTTAAGTAGATTATCCAGACATATAAATCTTCAAGCAAACATGCTTTGTCTACAGAGACGCAAGCAATCCCCTCTTTAGTATCTTTTAGTGTTTGCACTAACAAAATAATACTATTGATTTTTATAAGTTTACAGTGTTAATATATAGGTGTTCTCTCAACAAATCGACAACAAAGGCATCAATGAATTATATATTCTGAAATTGCATGACCGCACCAGTCTGTGGATCCTGTTATATTTATAATTAAAGGATATTTAATGGGCGGGGATCTTTGAATTGACAAAGTCATTGTGCCTGCTGGACATTTTGTAAACACATGTCTTTATTTTAATAAACATAATTTGACCCTGTCTAAAGAAATATGTAAATTTTTATCTATTCGAACATGTATCTAAGCAGTCATATGGACATTATCCCTATTAGAATATAAATCTCTTAGTTCAACGTACTGACGTACATGTAGATTTTATGCCCAACAAACGTACAAATAACGTCAAATAAAGTCACCTAAAACCAAACACTTTAACGGATAGATAACGATTGAAATTAAGCGTATTCTCAATCAAATAGATATAAGAAGAT